>OZ022427.1:158599682-158752182 GCA_963989345.1 Clangula hyemalis
GGAGTGTAAGTGCTTTCCCTTGAGAACTTAAATACTGATCAGCCAAATAGGAAAAACAAGACTTGACTGCCTGTATTGAGGTTACTTCTTGTAGTGTTAAATATGACTGCTGTTGATAGCAATCCCAGCTGAAGGCACCAAGTTTGGTTCCAGCAGGAAGGCAGAAGGAATCCCGAGGCCCCAGATAGCTGAAGGACACAGCTACTTAGAACATTCCTTAATATTAACCTCCTTGGACAGGAAGAAAAACAGGAAAGTTGGACCAAAACATGGTGTATGCAATTATATGTGTAATAAAATATGATCTATTATGTAACGTTTTGCAGCCATTTATTCATATGTTTACTCATACAAGTGGTGAGAAACTCATTCAGAGATTAAATAGGCTGCAGAACCATTGATCTGAACCGATACAACTAATACAGCATGTATTCACAAGATCTAACTGGAAGAAAAAAATGATACCTAATCAATAGTCAAGTATCATCAAAGTCCTGCCTTAAGAGTAGAAAAGAGATTACTGAGCCCTGCATGTGGGAATATCATTGTTTCAAGCCAAAAGCCACTACAATCACGAGGTTCGTATACCTGTTTTATCTTCATTCACTCTGTGTCTCAGTGAGCAGCAATCAGCCATATCCATTACTGATCACACAGACGTTTGTGCTATGCGTTGGTTCAGCCTACTGTATCACCTAGTTGAAATACAGCTACAGACAAAATTTCCTAGGATAGGGAATAGAAAGCTGCTGTGGACAGAATGCTGTGTGCATTCTGTATAAGCAGAATGCAGAATAGCCTGCCCATCTTTTCAAGTGGGTTCACTGTTACTTTGTTTGCTGCTTTCTCTCCGGGTGTTGAAGTCTAACAGCTGTAACAACTGCTGCAATCTGAAATTAGGTACACTTACTTCTGATTACTTTGTTTTATCCCACTGTAGCATCATGTCATTAACCCATATTATAAGCAATCTGGGGCAGCAAATGTCTCTTTCCTACTGGCTCTTTGTTTAAAGGTAGTCAGCATAAAAGAGCCCTGGTGAAGACATTAGTCACAAATCGTAATTATCTAAGGGTATTACTAAATTAATCCAGTATGACAATAAAATTAGTAAACAAACAAACAAACAAACAAAATTAACAAATGCATTGGCTGACAATTCCTTAAAAATAACTAGTATTATATTGGAAATAATAAGGAAAAATAAACATAACCAACCTTCTGAATAAAAAAGCAGCAAAACATTATTAATAGTTGGGGGGTGGCGATGTATGTGAAGCAGGGGCTGGACTGTGTGGAACTTCAGGTCGGCGATGGCAAAGTTGAGAGCCTCTGGGTAAGGATTAAGGGACGAACAAATAAAAAGGATGTCATGGGAGTCTATTACAGACCATCCGGCCAGGAAGACAACACCAATGAATTATTCTTTGTGGAACTAAGAGATACCTTGAGATCAACTCCCCTTGTACTTATGGGTGACTTCAACTTGCCAGACGTCAACTGGGATTACCACACGGCTGACAGTAGCAAGTCCAGGAGGTTCATAAAGCACCTAGATGATAACTTCTTGATGCAGGTACTAACGGAGCCAACTAGGAAAGATGCCCTCCTTGATCTGTTGCTGGAAAACAGAGAGGGTCTTGTGGGAGACATGGCAATTGGCAGCCCTCTCAGTCATAGTGACCATGAAGTGGTTGAGTTTAGAATTTATGGTGACAGAAGGAAAACTGCCACCAAAACTTCATCACTGGATATGGGGAAAGCAGACTTGAGGCTGCTCAGGGAACTAGTCAGCAAGGTCCCCTGGGAAACTGCTTCTGAAGGCATTGGCGTCGATCAGTGCTGGTCAGTCTTTTAAGCACTGCCTCCTAAAAGCACAGGATCAGGCAATTCCAAAATATCGGAAGTCAAACAGGCAGGGCAGAAGGCTGGCCTAGCTGACCAGGGATCCTCTTCTGGAGCTTAGGCAGAAAAAGAAAATGTACGGCTGCTGGAAGGAGGGTCAGGCGATGTGGAAGGAATACAGGGACACTGTTCGCGTTTGTATGGAGAAAATTCATGTGGCCAAAGCCCAATTAGAGTTGAAGCTGGCCAGGTCAGTGGGAGACAATAAAAAGTTTTTTTTTTTTTTTAAGATATGTGAACAGAAAAAAAGAGGGCCAAAGAAAACATAGGTCCGCTGCTTGATGGGGAAGGTCAACTCATAGACAAGGACACAGGCAAAGCAGAGATGTTTAATGCCTTCTTTGCCTCTGTCTTCAACGCTGATGATGGGCTTCAGGACCCAGGGTGCCCTGAGCTAGAGAACCATGACAGTGGGAATGATAAACTCCCAACTGCCCCTGAACATGTGTGGGATTTGCTGCTCCACTTGGATCAGTGCAAGTCCATGGGTCCAGATGGGATTCATCGCACGGTGCTTAGAGAGCTGGCTGACATCATCACGGGACCTCTCTCAATTATTTTTCAATGGTCTTGGGAATTTGGAGTGGTCCCAGTAGACTGGAAGCTGGCAAATGTACCAATTTTCAAGAAGGGCAAGAAAGAAGACCCTGGCAATTATAGGCCTGTCAGTCTCACATCAGTGCCTGGTAAAATTATGGAGAAGATTATCCTTGAAGTTACTGAAGCATACCTGAGGGACAATGCAGTCATTGGTCCCAGCCAACATGGGTTCATGAGGGGCAGGTCCTGTTTAACAAATCTGATTTCCTTTTATGGTAAGATCACCCATCTAGTCAATCAAGGGAAACAAGCTTATGTGATCTTTTTGGATTTCAGTAAAGCTTTTGACACAGTTTCCCATAGGATACTACTGGACAAAATGTCCAGCATACAGCTAAACAAAAACATCATACGATGGGCGAGCAATTGGCTGATGGGCAGGGCTCAAAGGGTTGTGGTAAATGGGGCCACATCTGGGTGGTGGACGGTCACCAGTGGGATCCCCCAAGGCTCCATTTTAGGGCCAGTCCTCTTCAATGTTTTTATAAATGATTTGGATGTAGGGCTAGAAGGTGTTTAGAACAAATTTGCCAGTAACACTAAACTTGGAGGAGTTGTGGACTCTGCTGAGGGTGGAAAGGCCTTGCAGAGAGATCTGGACAGACTGGAGAGCTGGGTGATCACCAAACGCATGAAGGTTAACAAGAGCAGGTGCTGAGTCCTGCACCTGAGACGGGGCGACCCTGGCTATACGTACAGACTGGGCAATGAGATGCTGGAGAGCAGCCCCGCAGAGAGGGATCCGGGGGTTTTGGTTGATAGCAAGTTGAATATGAGCCAGCAGTGTGCACTGGCAGCCAGGAGGGCCAACCATATCCTGGGGTGCATCAAGCACGGCATTGCTAGTCGGTCAAGGGAAGGGATTGTCCTGCTCTACTCTGTGCTGGTGTGGCCTCACCTCGAGTACTGTGTGCAGTTCTGGGCACCACAGTACAAAAAGGACATAAAATGTCAGAGAGTGTCCAGAGAAGGGCTACAAAGATAGTGAAGGGCCTAGAGGGGAAGATGCATGATGAGCAGCTGAGGTCACTTGGCCTGTTCAGCCTGGAAAAGAGGAGGCTGAGGGGAGATCTCATCGCAGTCTACAGCTTCCTCACGAGGGGGAGTGGAGGGGAAGGCACCAATCTATTCTCTTTAGTCACCAGTGATAGGACCTGAGGGAATGGTGTCAAGCTGAGGCAGGGAAGGTTTAGGCTAGACATCAGAAAGAGGTTCTTCACTGAGAGGGTGGTCGCACACTGGTACAGGCTCCTCAGGGAAGTAGTCACTGCACCAAGCCTGTCGGAGTTTAAGAAGCGTTTGGACTGTGCACTTAGTCACATGGACTGAATTTTTGGGTAGACTTGTGTGTTGCCAGGAGTTGGACTTGATGATCCTTATGGGTCCCTTCCAACTCAGGATATTCTATGATTCTAGTTATTGATTGGAAAGATGCAGGTAATACCCTAATTCTGTGTGATGAAGAAGTATTTTTTAGACCATTAGCAATGAGATCACCTCTGTCATGAACTCCCTTCTTAAAATCAGGCATTCTAGATAATTTTCACTCTAGAGTAAAACAGACACTGGCTCAGGAAACATCAAACCTATTTAAAGTTCAGAAAACGAGGAAGAGCTGATAATGGTAACATAATGTTGCTGATTCATTTGTGTATATAGCAGTAGTGAGCCTGACAATCATAGAATCATAGAATCATAGAATATCCTGAGTTGGAAGGGACCCTTAAGGATCAAGTCCAACTCCTGACACCGCACAGGTCTACCCAAAAGTTCAGACCATGTGACTAAGTGCACAGTCCAATCTCAATAAAAGTATCTGTACAGTTTGATAGTCAGATTTTTAAGCTAGAAGAAAAAAAAGTCAATAAATACAGTTTAAAGGATGGGAGAAGAGATTTTAAAATGTTGTTTATTTAATTTACTGAAGAGAAGACTGAAAGGTGATGTGTTTATGTTAGCTGAATTATTGACAAATATTTAAGTTAGATATAGGTTACTAGACTCAATGCAGAAGACTAAATTCTATGTACATTATAACATAGGAGACTGTAGCAGAAGAGCGATAGTTTTTTCTGGCCATAAGCTTTATGAAGGCAAGTGCCACTACACTGACATTCACCTCAAATACGGTATCCAGGAAGAATACTTCAAAAGGGATCTTGCTTGCTGGTAGAAACTAGAGCCAGAGTTTATGTGGATTTTACATTCCTTGACAGATAATTTTAAACTTTATTACAAATAATTATTATTTAAGGAATAAAAGGTTTGTAAGGCCACACACTGAAACCTTGTTGAAAATTTTTGTGAAACAATCACAAAAAAAATAATTTGCGAACCAATCTTTATTTGACCTTTAGGGGGATTTGAAAATTCATGTTTCAGTATCATACATGAAAAAGACCTAAACTAAATGAAACTTGCTTTCCTTACAGTCATCTTTGGTTCAACTCAACCTAATGTCATCTTCAGATTAGAAGTGTTATTTATCCCATCTAAATTTAGGTGTTTCTATATAAGCTGATATAGCTGATCCATCTCCCTCTGTACTCAGTGGGGTTTAGCTGTAGTTCTCCTCTGTTTTCAAAGGTCTGAATAGCATCCTAGACTCCATTGACACAGTAACAAGCCCTCCCAAGACTATAAAATGATCATGGGTAACTTGCTGTGTTGTGGACACCTACATTGTAATCAACAATGTTGAGTCAAATAAATTCTGCCTTAAATACATATATCATTACCAGGACGCTATTGGCAGTATCATCACTTTTTTGGGCCTCCTTTGGAATGTTGTTTCAGTTAAAATTAAATGGAAGGACAAACAAAGACAGAACTGTATCTTAAACTATTCACTTAAAAAAAGGAGACAATGTAATTTCTTAGACTAACATATAGATACGAAAGAGCTTTGAAATTTCTTTATAACAAATGTGCTAAAACTGCTTCTTTAACATTGTCGACAGAGTATAAGGTACTTCAGGAAGCACACTCTAGGCTGTACTCCTGTCTGTGAATCTCACAAACAACCTTCACTTCTTAAAGATGCCGTATTAGAACTGGAGTGAGTTATGACTGAACTGCTGATAACTTCAGTCAGGGAAGGAATCAACTTCATCTTTGCAACAGACCCTTCACTTACAATGTCAGTCTTCTTTGCCATTAGGGAAAATGCCAGATGACCCGGACTCGAAGCCAAGCAGCTTACAAATAGCACACAGCCCTGTGCATCTCTTGGCACAACCTGTGTACATCATCAAGACAGCACAGAAGGTTCAGATCACCTCATGGATGAAAACCAGCTGGTCAAAGCAGAACCTGAGTAAGAAAATGGTCATAATGTTAGATAAATGAAAGTATTTTGGAAAGCCTTCTATCACATATACCTTTCTTTGGCTGAAGGTACACACAATTGGAGCAGTCAGAGTGTAGTTTAGACATATTATCAGACTCACAGGCATCAGCGGCAATAAAAAATTCAATTACAAGTTAGAAAAAGCAAATCACCATGAGGGTGGTCAAGCTTAGGAACAGGAACTGAATGAAGCTGTCAGATCACTGTCTTTGGAGATACTAAAAAAAAAAAAACACAGAAAATACTACTGAATAACATGATCTAATGGATTCTGAATTGAATGGGGATGCTGGACTATTTGTCTCCAAGGAGACTTTTCAAAACAAAATTATTCTATGATTTCTTTCTATACTCAGATAACAGTCTTTCTATACTCAGATAACAGTAACAACTAATACATTCAGCTGTCTTTGATTATCTATAAGATTCAATCTTATCCCAGTAGATGATGACCACAGTTATTCATGCTTTTGAACAACTGCATTAACCAACCATGCTTCAACTTTACATAATACAGCAGAGTATCTCCTCAGCAATGTGTTAACCACAAGAGCATCAAACTGACCAAGTAGTCCTTACACAGGCTTCTTTGGATAAAAACCTTTGTATAAATTCTAAGTTGTGCTTCTTACGTCCAGGGTGTGCACATGGAAAATACAAAGATCATCTGAAGTTCTAAATTTTGATGGAGATTGTCATAACCATCCCAATGGCACAACAGAACTTTCCATCAGAAAGCAAATTTGCTTAGGCTTACTTGTATTTCAAAACATTTATTTGATCTTGCCTTTTCTAACAAAGATAGCAACCTACACGTTGAAAACAAGAACAACATAAAAACTTTATCAAAGGAAAATATTCCAGGGCATACACAATTATACCAAAGAGAAGAGGAAAACAGCAAGACAAAGCAGAGATAAGTCACATGATGGATGGATGATTGCTGCTGGAAACATCTACTTGCAGCTGAAATCACTGACAGATAAGAAACTACAGAGTTCAGATTGTTTTACCTCCATAGATGGCCATCCATCCTGCATTCTTTGTATCCCTAAAAGGCGTAATTCTTGAAGTCTTCAACTAAGCACTCAAACTGGGGCATTGTAAATAGAATATTCCTGCTCCAGTTCCTTTCCTCCAAAATAGAGATAATCACACCATCACAGCCCAATTGAGTACTTAGAAATTAATTGATGTTTGTTGAGCATTCCAGCAGTATACTGATGAACAGCACGGCAACACCTACATGGAAGTTAATAACTCCATTCAGTGTGGTGCTTAAGTGGCGTGTGGTGAATAATGCCCTGGGCAACACAGTGAAGGATGATTAAAAGCTGTATTTACTGGTTACCTCCTCAGTTGGAACTCTCTCTGTCCTTTTGCATTGAGTGAAATAAGCTCCTTCTGAAAAATTTCCCACAAGGATGCTACTGATGTCTGCACAATCGTGCACATTTCCAAGTTCTGAAGACATCCCCTCCTGTCTTGGCTCCTTAATATTAAATTACGCTTTGTAATGCTTACACGAAATTATCATACAATACAAGTCCATACAGAAGGAAGCAAGACCCAGGAATGGACGGTACGGGATGCGCGGGCACGCCCTGACTGCGCTGTGCGTGCACATGCACCACACATCACGGCTCACCCGGCCGCGCCCGGCCTTCCTGTGCCGCTCGCCCTCGGCCACAGCGCCCGGCCTCCCCCCGCGCCCTCGCTGCAGGGCCCCGTCCCGCCGCCCTTGCGCTGCGCGGGCACCCAGGCGCCGCCAGCAGGATAAGCTCAACGAGCGCCGAGGCCACGTTCCCCGCCTCTGGAACATGGCGCCCGCGTCGCCCCGGCCCCGGCCCCGGCCCCGGCCCCGCCCCCGCCCCCGCCCGCCGCGGTGCCCGGGCCCGCCAGAACCGGGCTGCCAGGCCTGAGTCACCGCCGCCTCCCGCGGAGCCGCCTCCCGCCGCGCCCTCCCAGCCGCCCGGGCACCGCCCGGCACACAGCAGCCGCGGCGGTTGCCAGGCTGAATAAGATAGAACATGAAAGGCGAAATAACAGGAGCTGCCACGCCCGGGGCTGCGGGGAATCTCGCTTAACCCTTCTCAGCCTGCGCTTGAAGCTGGCCCCAACTCCACGCACGGCTGCAGTGCCAGCAGGACAGCCCCTCTGCCAGCGAGGCCGGGGTGCAAATGACAGTGTACGGGGCGGGGGTGCCGTGCAGGGAGACGGGGGAGGCACGGCTATGGCCTCAGATACACTTTCGCACAGCACCCCCAGGGAGACAGGAGGGGCCGCGGGTACAGCCTCAGGTACTCTTTAAGGGCACTCCCAGGAAGATGGGGGTGCGTGGGCATGGCCTCGGGTACCTTTCAGAGGCATGCCAGTGGCCTGCTGTGGAAGAGGGAGGCCGAGGGTCCAGCACTCCAGTCACTCCTGTTGTGATGGTGCCATGGCCCAGGCCCTATGGGCGCACAGTGCACAACACAACGGTCTCCCCAGCATGGACCCCTGAGCATGGCAAGTCCCTGCTGAGCCCAAACCCCCAATTCCAGGGCAGCTACTGGACTACGGTGTGCATAGGCCAAACCTGGGACTGGCAGCCAGGGTCCCTGCACGGCTGTCAGTACTGAGCCTGCTTCCCAGGCCTGCTCCAAGGCCCAGGCCTGAGCTGGTCTGACAGGCTCCGGGCAGACGGAAGGGAGAGGCCGCCTGCGGCTCAGGAATGTGCAGCCCTTATCTCTGGCTCCCCTGCAATCCTGGGGAGGGAATAACTCTCCGGAGTTTGCCTTTCTCTCGCTCTTACTCACCCTCTGCCCTGGGTGGAGCTTGATTCTCGCTGGATTGGAGGTGCCCGTGAATCAGGCTGCAGGCACGTCCAGGGGAGCGGAGAGCTGGAGAGCACGACCCACCACCTGCCCTGGCTCACCTGGGAAGGTAGGAGAAGTTCAGGCACCTCCTGGGGTATCTGAATGGCTTCGTGAAGTGGTGGGCAGGGGCTGGGGAGGTCCTCTCCTGCTCTTCTGCGCAGGACTCAGTGCTCAGGATTTGGGGCAGGGACTTTCTGCAGGTAGTTTGTGGGCAGGAGATGGCTACTTTGTGGGGCCGAAAGGTTCTAGTAGCAGGAGCTGCCATCTGTGCCATGACTGCAGTAGGAGGAGAAACCCAGTAGGAGACAGAAGAGGTGAGTGGGGAGGGAGAGTGCTCCAGCACAGTCGGACAGCACTGTGGCTAGTGAGGGAAGAGACCTGTTGTTTCTTAGGTAGCCTGATCAAAACTTATCAGTGAATGCTTCGCTGAGCCTGTGGCCCATCTCCTTTGAGAAAGCCCCAGGGAGGGTACATTTCCAGACTTAGCCCTGTCCTCGGGAAGAGATCTCACAGCTTGACTCAGCTTCCCACGACAGAGTCTGAGCTGGCCATCTCCTTGGACAGAAAACCCCGTAGGCATGTGTGCTCAGATGACTGGGATGAGGACTTCGCTGGTTGTACGGCTGGAAGAGCCAAGGTCTGCAGCAGGCAAAGAGCCATGAGACATCTGTTGAGGCCCACTGCACCCATACTTGCTTTGACCTCACTCCGCATGCATGGGTGTGTAGCTGTCTGCTGACATGGCTTGCAAGCAGCGACACAGACGTTCATGCACGTACATGCAAAAGCACAGACAGATGCGTGTGGACACATGCATGCACAGGTACACACGCATATAGCTCATTTTTTCCACAGATGTGAGCCTTCTGGTTTTGTGTGTGCACAGAGAGGAAGGGGAAGGTCTTGTATTCGTGGCACTAAAATGACTGAGGTCAATAGAATTCAATTATGGCTTTTGTCTGGCCTGAGGATCAACGTTCTCTATCTTCTAAAACAGTTAGAGGGGAAGGAGGCACTTGGAGAGGGACAGAAGCCTTTAAAAACCTTATTCTGCTGAAAGAAATTAATGCATGAAAGTTACAATAAGCTCAGCTGTAAATACAGGAGTAACAACTCTAGGCAACAAACCAGCCCCCAAGCAAAGCAGTGACACACTGCAGAACACAGGTGGTCGGTATCCCTTTGCACAGCTTACAATAGCATGTGTTTTCATTGAACAGTGAGTAAAGAAAGAGACAAGCAGTCAGAAAAAAGATAGCAATTCTTCACCCCTTTGCAGGGGCACAGGGTTGCAGTTTGGTGAGGCAAAGTTATGTTAATTTTGGCCTAACTCCCATTGATCTGGTGGGCTTCAGAGATGTATATGAATTACTGAGAGCTGTATTTGCTTGTCACGTGGCAGTGCAAATAGGAGTATATTGAGGAAGAAAAAAGTTATGCTTATTGTGTGGCTGCAGGGAAAATTGCATGCCAAAAGAAAAAACAAAAATGTCATACCAGAGTCTGGTTTGATTGTGACAGAGTAGGATTGTGGAACAGGAAAAAGACACCTGTCTTTTCTTTCTCATTGTTCAGGCAATCTGAATTTTCTGAGCAACAAAAATTTAGCCCCAAACCTTGTAGTATTGGACTTTTTTCTATTTTATAAGTGGAACACTTTTGGACTGCTTATCATGCCTCATTTGGCAGGTCTTAATGAGGAAGAACAGTTTTGTGAATAGATTTCTAAAATCTAAGTCATGGTATAGGGTAGAGTAAAGGCCAAGGGTTGCATGCAGTTCTCCAAATTATGTGTTACATTATTTGGCCTTTTTCTTGAAGTTATACACGTTCACTAGTACATAAAGAAAGAAGCAAAAGGATTGACCGAACGAGAGTAAATTCGGCGTAAGTGTTGCCAGCACTTCAGGTAATCTCTCTGTAGAGGCCCCTTTTGCATGCAGAATCACACTTCAGTTTTCAGTTTGTGTTAGCATACGTAAGTAGCTGTAAACATCGAATTTTGGCCTAGTAACTTTCTGCAGGCTGGATTTACACATGCCACTTCATGCTCTTTATTGCATAAGACAGTTAAGATTGACATGCTGTCTCAATAACCACTTCACAAGGAAAATTATGACATGTAATTTTTCTTTTACTTTTCCTTTCCACTGTGCTGTAGGAAGATCCCATGGACATTCCAAATGTATGGCTACAGCAAAGAATATTTTGTGGGATCCCTTGCACAGAGTAGCAAGCAGAGGGGAATGGGAGTCCAGCAGGTGGTCTGAAGTGCTGACCAGGTTCCCAGTTCTGCTCTGCCACATGCTGGTAGCACACAGTATGTTTACTACTCACCTCGGTCATTATATCAGTTCATAGGGTGAGCTAGCAAACGTATGTAATATGGAAGATAAAGTTGTAATCTCTGGAAGCTCAGTGAACAAACTGATTAAATGAGTCGAAGCAGTGTTTTATCTAGTGACTGTGACTTCAGATGAAATTAAACTCCTAGACCACAGCAGGCTAATATAGTGTTTTTTAAAAAGAGGACTGTGATTCATATAAAACCATCTAGAGTAAAGAATTTGATCACATTCACTCAGATGCTTTGACATAGGGTGATAGTAGGGGCTGCTCAGATAACCAGAAGAGAAAGCCTATAGTTATACATACGGCATTGTAATAGGAATAACAAATTTCATATTTTTATGTTCTAAACAGAAAGTTTAACAGTAACCCAGGCTTTGAGCGTACAGCCTACAACCAAGAGAACTTTAGAATGTGAACACAGAGACTTCAGCAGAAAATGCAGAAAGGAAGATCGAAAGAGGAAGGATAATTGCTGTGAGGATTTAGCAGATGCAGCTGTGGCTGAGAAAGTGTCTAATTCAGAGTACTGCCCACATTTCACGAGACTGTTCTGCGGAACATATCTAAGCCTTACGTGGTGAGAAGAGCAGTTAATAGGAAGGTAATTAAGTCTCCAGTGTGGTCCAGAATCCAGTGTTTTTCCAGCCACAGCTCTTGTAAAATTTCCATGGCAATACATTATTTCTAAACCAGGAAATTCTGGAGTATCCTTGAAAACTGAAAGATCTCTACATCAAGTTTCTAATCTACAAGAACATCGCAATGAGATTGGCAAGTAAGAGGCCTTAAATTGAGAAACCCTTTCTCAGAAGAAGTTTAATACTTAGTATAGAAAGCTAGCACACATAGGAGTAGCTCTTGGAAAGGATGAGCATAGCTGTCACTATTAATTGACTGCTGCAGCAGGATTACAAAGCACTAGCCATCCCTCCATTCCTCATTTAATTCTGCATTACACAATGCAGAATTAAAAACAAACAAACAAAAAAACAGAAACACCTCAAACAGTATTCCAGGAGACAGGTCCACCCCCCAGTCGTTTACTTACTACAGCATTTTCTTGAGAGCAAACCAACATTTTCCATGTCTTGTTACCACAATGCCAGCCCAAGTAGTTTTACCATAGGCAATACTGTTCTCTCCTAAAGCTGACCCTCCCAGAATATTAGCAACCTGTTTTCCTATCTTCTTTTTTATCAAGCCAAATATAATTTTTAAATAGTTTGTTTGTAGACTTTGGGGGTTCAGAATATTTTGGAAATCTGAAAATTTTTCACAGCCCACCATAAGGAAATATGTGATGTCATGTAACATGACTGTATGGGCCAGCTGTGGCCTGCTCATTCTTGCCTTCTGGATCACAGTTTGAAAATCCCTGCTTCACATTTTTCTACAGGATATAATTTTGATGACGCTCAAAATCACAGATTCATTTCTTCACCTGAGTTTGGCAAATAGTGATTGTTGAGAGAGGTTTTGTGCCTGTGTTTGGAGACTAGCAGGCTAACGTAAATTCTTTTAAGTTGCCCTTCTTTTCTTGCTGTTATCCAGGGCAATGAAAAGACAAGGTGTTCAAAAGGTCAGCAAATTGTGCATATACTTGCATATAAATGGGGGGTCTTGGGCAGACATCATATCTTACTACCCCTTTCCAACCAGTATGAGACAGCCTTTGCTTCCTCTCAGGCAGTTTCCTATGCTGGTGTATAGAACACTGTAAAGACCTCAGCTTTTGGGAGTGTCTTAAAGCAGAGAAGCAGGTCCAGCCAGGGAAGTCATCATTTGAGAGAGGCAGACTAAGAACTTGCCATGCAGGCAAAACACGTAACAACAAGCACTGGAGTCAGCACTGGAAAGGAAGATAGAGACAGCTTGAGGTGCTGAGGCATCACCGGGGGCTGACATCAGGCAGCAGCAGATGAGAGGGAAAGGAAACACTGAGCCAGTTTACTTTTGCTTAGACTGGAGAAATACAATCCACCACTTTTGATTCACACCTGGCACAGAGGAGAATGAAGAAAAATGCAGGTCTGTTTTTCTTTTTTTTTTTCTTTTTTCTTTTTTTTTTTTTTTTTTAATTGTAGGGCTTTGTGGTCTTACAGTGATCATTCAGACAGCATTGTTGAGACTAGAATTTCATGGTACTCTTCTAGAAAAAAAAAATAAAGTCCAGTGAAATGGAACAATGTCAAAAGGCATTAAATGATGCACAAACCAACAAGGTCTATATTTTTTCCATTTTCTGATCTTAGTTTTAGTCTGAAGGGAGGTTTTTTACATAGCTAGCTTTATGTGTCACTTTTCCCTCCTCTGCCTTGATTAAAGATTTCCTTATGACAACCTTTTTCTGTGCAGAGGTACTTGTAGACTGTGATCACATCATCTCATACTGTTTTCAGTATTAAGTGGGTGACATTCTCTGATCTGATAGCTTTACTGGATCACAAAACTGATTGCTAGTGTTAAGTATCAAACAAAGGCACTCCCAATTACACCAGTGTGAACAGAACCAGACCTCAGGCCAAGCCAGAAGGAAATTTCCCAAGGAGACTCTCTCCTCAAATCATCAGGTCCTGATAACTGCAAAGGGATAGCTGCATGCTCCTTTCTCTCCTCCTGTTTCTCCTCTGCCAGTGTGTTTTGACTGGGGAGGGGAGCAATTACATTGGTAACTACGTGTACAGAGGTGCACTGGCACAGGAGCAACCAATGCAGTGTCTTTGGGAAAGCCTAAGCAGATGGGTGGGGGAAATCTTTGCTGTTGCGAGATTGAATCCCGTCTCTCATCAGTCCATTTTATCTGCCTTCATCTCCTACTTGTTAAGTTTTCAAAACGCTCCTTCGTGCTTTCCTTTATCCACTGCCCCTAAGCATGGGAGGAGTTACTCATAAACAGCTACAAAGTCTGCCTTCCTTTTCTCCTTCAGCTTCTTCCTGAAGAAAAACAAGAGTCCCATATTACCATGCTAAAAAGTAACTTCTGAGGAGCCAGTGTACTGAATACTTGTTTCTTTATACTGCCTCTTTGTACCTGTCTGTGTTCTACTATACTTAGTGAAAGAATTTATTGGGAAGGGACTTCTGTAGTTTGGGTTCATTCTGTACCTAATATAGTAAAGGTCTCATTCATGACTGATGCTCTTGATACTTACAAATTTGTGAGCATGATTTTATGAAATCATAGAATATCCTGAGTTGGAAGGGAGCCACAAGGATCATTGAATCCAACTCCTGGGTCTCCAGAGGACCACCCAAAAAATCAGACTACGTGTCAGGGAGTGTTGTCCAAACGCTTCTTGAACTCCAGCAGGCTCAGTGCTGTGGCCACTTCCCTGGGGAGCCAGTTCCAATGCCCGACCACCCTCTCAGTGAAGAACCTTTTCCTGATACCCAGCATGAACTGCACCTGTTGTAGCTTCAAGCCATTTCCTTGGGCTTGATGAATAATAAACAATTTAGGAAAACAGAGAACTGCATGAAATTCCAAGTAATAACAACTGCCTTCTAGAACAAAAAAATAGAGGACACTGTGAATCAACACTATTTTTTTACAGACTTAATGAAATGCCAATTCTATGTGACATTGCAGCTTTGTATGGGGAAAATGGGATCCAGTGTGGTGACTTGTCAAATGATAAATGAAAGCTAGTCTGGAATCTCTGTAAAAGTAAATTCACAACTTGCTTTGTCTTTATTCATTTACTCTTTATCATGGACCACGATGTTCTTTATAAGACTTTATCTGTCTCATGCATGCAAAAGCATTACTTTGCCTTTTCTTTAGGCATTGTGATGGTTCTTATATTAAAAAACTCCATCAAAAAATGTTTTTCCTGTCTCCCTGTAGAAGCTAGCTGTAGTACACTGCCTATAAACCACATAATTCCAAAACTATTGATATGTACAATGCTAAATTTGCACATCTCCCTGTTGTTCCTTTGCACCCTTCACTTGTTTTTCATCTGTTTATCATGTCTAATGGGGTCTAGATTATGAAATCTTCTTAAGCAAGCACCAATTTAATAATTGCATCTAGCAACAATGGGATTCTGACTCCCAATCAGAATCTTTTATTATAGCTGAAAAATGATTGAAACCAGCAAGTATACTTGCCTGTATCCACTTGGGATTCAGGAAAATTAGTTTCTTGCCGCTAGGATCATTCAGCAACAGCAGGACTGAAAGAAAGAAACAAACCATAGTAATCCTGTCCTATAAATCAGCAGGATAGTCATTGCTTCTTAGTGGTCCAAAATAAAATAGAATATTATGAAAGGAACACAACGTAAAACATTACTCTGTGCTGGTGCAGCCTCACCTTGAGTACTGTGTATGGTTTTGGGTGCCACAATATAAGAAGGATACAAAACAATTAGAGAGTGTCCAAAGGAGGACAACAAAGATGGTGAAGAAAGATGTATGAGGATTAGCTGAGGTTTGTTCACTTGGTTTGTTCAGCCTAGAAAAGAGGAAACTCGGGGGCAACCTCATTGCTGCAGTTTCCTCACTTGGGGAGCAGAGGGGCAGGCACTGATCTCTTCTCTCTGGTAACAGCAACGGGAGCCAAGGGAACAGCATGGAGCTGTGACAGGGGAGGGTCAGGGTGGATATTAGGAAATGGTTCTTCACTGAGAGGGTTTTTGGGCAGTGGAACAGGCTTCCCAGGGAAGTCATCATGGCCCCAAGCCTACTGGAGTTCAAGAAGCATTTGGACAACGCTGAGACAGGTGGTCTGATTTTTGGATGGTCCTGTGTGGAATCAGGAGTTGGACTTGATGATCCTTGTGGGTCCCTTCCAACTTGGGATATTCTATGATTACACCACTGTATATAAAGCCGTATTTCACTTTAATCTTGCAGCTCCATTCCCATCATCTCAAAAAATTACACAGTAGAACTGAAAAATTCAGAGAAGAGAGTAGACTAGAGACATAGAACTGCAAACATGTAATAAACAGTTTAATAAGTTAGAGTTCTCCATTTAGAAAAGTGATGACTGAGGCAGGAGTTAACATATAAAATTAGAGGGGCATGATGAAGTTCAGTAGATACTGTTTTTTTATCAAAAGAAAAAGACAAAGAGCAAGAAGCAGATTCTAAAATAAAGGAGACTGTTCTTTATAGCTGAGCTGTAGAACTCCTTGCCTCTGGCTGTTGTAGATGCTGAAATTATATATGGGTTTGGGAAAACTCTATGTGAGTTTATGATAGTAAAATCCTTTGAAGCTGTCTACAGTCATTAAAGCATATCTGGCTCAGGAAGTTCTTGAATCTCAAGAAGCTAACATTGAATTAGAGAAGCTGGTGAAGCATTATAAATGCTTGGCCTGTCCCTATATATTTTTCATGTCATCTGCTCTCAGACCCCACTGGAGATTAGATTCTAGGCTACCAAGACATTTGATCTGAACCTGTACAGCTGTTTTTATGCTCTGTTCTCCCTTGGCCATTCAATTTCAGAAATATATATTAAAGAGAGGGTTCAGACATAGTGAGAATGAATTCTGGAGAGACTGAGAATTTGGGGATTCTTTATCTAGAGAAGCCAGAAAGTATATAAATAAATAGAGATGAGGAAAGGGCAGGTGAAGTGCAGAGGTGTGTAGAGGGGCTTTTATAGTAGAGATGTTTAGCGCTAAAGAACACAATACATAGGAGTATAGTACAGTACACTGTATGGAATGGGATTGGGAAAAACTGTAACCTTTCTGGAGGATTATAATCTAAATCAGCATCATTTAGATGAGGAAAAGTCATCTCAGTAATTTACAGAGAGAAAATTGCTTGAAATATGTTGTTTTGAACACAGTTTCAGATTAAGGACATGGCTGCACACAAAAATGCTTTGTACTATAACACGTCATCACAGAGTAACTATTTCATAGCAGCTACCTATATGCATGTACCCTTACTGTAAAGTTCTCTGTCGTAAATGCAAGGTATTACAGTTCACTTGTGTTGAAGAAGTAATTGCCTTTCACTCATGACAATAAAAGTGCATGATAGGTACAGTGGATCATTAGGTTTCCACAAAAACAGTTTACTTCACAGTAATTGTATCTTGAGTCTGTACCCTAATGGCCAGTTGTTAGTTGGATGAATATGCTAAAATCATTCAGTGGATGAGTACATTACTTTCAAAAGGCCATTGATAAGATCTCTCACAAAATTTACTGAAAATAAATAAACACTGAAATTATTAAATCCAGGGAGAAATGCAGGTAACTTTGGAAAAGAAACTAACAAACCTAGGTGAAAGAGCACCAGCATGATGCATATTAACCAGCATAATGCAAATGAAACCACGTGTTGATGGTGCAAGGTAATTTATACAAAGGAAAAAAATGATATAATTATATGCCCTCTGGCATTCAAGTGAATATGCAGTTTGGGTTGGTGATGGTGTGAGTATGTTTATTATAATGAGCCCAAATTTCTTCAAATAATCTAAATGACTACTTTCTGAAATATGATTAAAAATCCTACATTATGTTAACAGGTTTTGTGTGTTAGGTAGATAATGAAATAGTAATTTATTACTATTGGTCATTAAAGAGAAGGTATTAACAATGTTCATTGTTATCAGACTTCCCAGCAATTGAGTCTTTGTCCAGTGCTGCTCAGGAGTTTGATAAGGAGTTTAGGTAATCAGTAAATAACCTGGTAACATTCAAGGTTAATGTAAAATTGGTCAAAACAGTAAATATCACTATATATTAAGTTGAAACAGTAAATATCATATATATATTAAGTACAACATCACAATCTGATTACTGGAGTTCCTGAAGAGAGTCCAGCGAAAAGGGCTATGAAGATGCACAGGGGGCTGGAGCATCTCATAGGAGGAAAGGCTGAGGGAGCTGGGCCCGTTTAGCCTGGAGAAGACAAAGTTGAAAGGGGATCTTATAAATGTATTTAAGTATCTTAAGGGAGAGTGACAAGATGTTGGGGCCAGACTCTTTTCAGTGGTGCCCAGCAATAGGGCAGGAAAGAGTGGGCACAATCTGAAACACAGGAAGTTCCATCTGAATATGAGGAAAAAATTCTTTACTGTGAGAGTGACAGAGCGCTGGAACAGGTTACCCAGAGGTTGTAGAGTCTCCTTCTCTGGAGGTATTCAAAATCTGCTTTGACATGATCCTGTACAATGTGCTCTAGGTAACCCTGCTTGAACAGGGAGGTTGGACTAGATGATCTCCAGAGGTCCTTTCCAACCTCACCATTCTGTGATTCTGTTAAGTGTTTTTAATAGTAAGATGTAAAACAATACACATAAACCAGAATAAAGGTTAGAATTGAAGATTTAGTCGTTTTACCATGAAATGTAGTGTAAGATGAAAGTCACTAGGAGTACACTGTTTCTTGTTTTGGTATTGTGATACAAAGATGGATTACATTTCCAAAGTTCAGATAATTCATAAGGAAAAGCCCCAAACATTGTCCAGGGGCAGTAAACAGGCCCTACCAAGATAGAAAGTTCAGCTTATCATGGAGAAAGCTGAGAAGTGATTTACTTGAAGACACAGAAGATCTGGTAATAGGTAATTTTTCAGTTTTGCTCATGGAGACATTATAACAGTTAAAATCTGAAGATAAAGATTAATTTGACTTTGAAAAGAGATGCATTGTCACAGAAGGAAAAGTAAATGATCGCTGAAGTACCTTGCTAAGAAAATGGTTGACTCAGAGATATCTGGTATTTTTAAAATAAAATCTATCTGATATATATTTAAGTACAGTTACTGGGAGGAATGTATTCACCTGTGTGAAAAAGCCTGCAGTGTGCAAACTGATAGTTTTGCTCTTTTTCCGCCCTTTGTGTTTGTACTTCTCTACTCTACCCACTCTGCTCTGCTGGATTCTACCAGTCAGAATTTCTGTATAGTATTGTGTGCTGCATGGTTACTGCTCTTCCATGCATATACTAAAATAAAAATGATAATCACTTCTGATATTGCAGGACTTGTCTGAAGGAATCAGCAAGTAGTTTTCCTTATGGTGCAACTAGATAAATGTATTTAGAGCTTTTCATGTTCCTTTGATACAGCTGACCACATCTACAGGTAGAATGAGACAGTGGAATGATGAGTTGCAAAATTCAAGGCAGATTTTTAATGGCTGGCAATATTCAGTGCTAAGCTAACCCCCTTCATGTACTCTTAATTTATTAAAAAACAGTTATGATATTGACTAGACAATAGACTTTTGAAAATTAAAATGCACACTTTAAAATATTGTTTCAAAAAATAGTCATCATTGGATAGGTTTGTTTTTAGCAGATTTTCAAAAATTTCAATTTTAGGGTTTTTCTCTATTTAGTATTTTGACCAATAAAAGCACTTGTGATAAAGCCTTTAGATACTTGATTATTGGGGAGGTCAATAAAAATAATAGGGCATGTATACAGAACACCTTGGGTCACTTGATAAACAGATGGATCACAGTTAGTTTTTACACATACTAAGAATACATTTATTGTTTAGAAAAAGGAGATTGTATCCCAACAACCATTTCAAAACCTCATGAATATCAGAATAACCAATGAGGTCAAGTGTAATGCCATGGCAATATCCACAGATGTACAAACAGGAGTAGGGAGGCAGTTTTATCTTAAATACAGCATTGGTAAGAGAACAATCAAAATACTGTGTTCAGCCGTCCTGGGTGCATTTTATAACGGACCATGAACAAAGTGCAGGAGAGCTATTAGTACAGTTTGGGGGCTTGCAAAATGTCATACAGTGATTGTAGGATTCATCAGCTTTGATATGGTAGTCTACTTTAATGTGAGACAATTCCTCACTTCACTGTATTGACAGATTTTGGTGGTTGGTAATAGGAGTATGGACACCAGTCATTTATGGAGATGCCTACAGTAGAGAGGCCTGAAGTTAGGTGGGAGCATTCTGCCCTACTGTAGATGTGTGAAAATATAACTGAAAAAGTGAAAAACCTGCTCTAATTTCTTTATCAGTTGTTTAAAGTCTGAAAATGCTGAAACCACATGCTCAGCA
The DNA here is from genome assembly GCA_963989345.1 of Clangula hyemalis. Next base: position 158,619,761 of record OZ022427.1, read on the forward strand.
GGTTCTGGTATAATGTACTGAAGGGTTCAAGCTGAATCTTGACAGTGGATTGTAAAGAATCACAGAAGCAGGTTGGAAAAGACCTTTAAGATCATCAAGTCCAACCATCCACCTAAAACTACAAGTCACCACTAAACCATACCCCTAATGTCATATCCACATGTCTTAAGTACCTCCAAGAATGGGGGCTCTACCACCTTCTTGGGCAGTTTGTTCCAAAGCCTAACCACCCCTTCCATGAAGAAATTCTTCCTGAAAACTAATTTAAACCTACCGTCGTATGCTTTCACTTGCCACCTGAGAAAAGAGACCAACATCCTCCTCACTGCAGCCTCCTTTCAGGCAACTGTGGAGAGCGATGAGGTCTCCCCTCAGCCTCCTGCAGACCAAACAGCCCCAGGCCCCTCAGCTGCCCCTCACCTCTTTTTTTCCAGTCCCCTCACCAGCTTCGTTGCTCTTTTCTGCACACCCGTGAGCAACTCAATGTCCTTAAAGTACTGAGGGGGGCCGAAAACCAAACACAGTACTCGAGGTGCTGTCTCACCAGAGCTGAGCACAGAGGGCCATCACTTCCCTCGTCCTGCTGGCCACACTAGTTGTGATGCAGGCCAGGATGGCATCAGCCTTCTTGGCCACCTGCGCACACTGCCAGCTCCCATTCGGTCGGCTGTCGAACAGCACCCCCAGGCCTTTTCCAGACACTTTTCCCCAGACCTGTACCGCTGCATGGGGTTGTTATGACCCAAGTGCAGCTCACGGCATTTAGCCTTCTTGAATGCCATACACGCAGATGCGGCCCATCGATCTAGCTTGTCCAGATCCCTCTTCAGAACCTTCTTATTCTCAAGCAAATCAACAATCCCACTCAACTTGGTGTCGTCTGCTAATGTACTGAGGGTGCACTCAATCCTCTTATCAATATCATGGATAAAAATATTAAACAAAACCAAGTACTGAGCTGCAGGGAACGCCACTTGTGACTGACCGTGAACTGTATTTAACTCCATTCACAACAACCCTTTGTATATGACAGGATAAAGGTAATCTTGGAGTTAAAAACTGAAGACTAAGAAGTGAAATTTTGGAAGACCAATTTTTAATGTGTCTAGGAGAAAGATTAAGAGAAGACTTGACCAAATGTGTCTGTATTAAGAAATGAATCTTATCCCATACTCATTCAATTTTATCCATTTTATTGAGGGGATTACAAAGCAATTATTTTGCATGTGGACATTTTATACACTGGCATTTAGGTAATAAATCTGACTGTTGGGGAGCAATCCTTTTTCCTAAACTTGGATGGTTAGTGTCTTCTTAGGTGCTTTCAGGTATCTGAAAAATGGCAGATGTGGCACAAGACCTGTGAGAGACTTGCACCCTTCTTGACCAGCAGATGGAAGCCAGGCAAGGTACCTTAGGGCATCCAGAGTGACATTCAACAGCTGTATGTAGACCCCTGAATTGCTCCCCTGGTTATAGTTTGTACTTTATTTATGTTCAGTTTACCCAACACTTAAGGACTGCATATGGGGAAGAAGTTTGAACTTTTCCTCTTGCTACCTAATATGGCTTGGGATTTTCTAAGACAACAGGGATTACACAGGAAATTAATTGGTGGCATATGCCAGCATGTTTAATGGCTTGAAAGAACTTCTCACGTCCCATACTGGTATGTTCTGCTCATAAAATCAAGTTTGAAACGTTTGCTGAAATTTTCTCCCAGGTCATACTGGCAGGATATAAGAGGGGTCCTTTACTTTCTTGTACAATGTAGGGGCAGTATGCTTCCTGAGATATTTTTTCCAGATAAAGTTGCAGCTGCTGAAGGTGTGTAGGACTTTGGTGGTGTGCTTGATCTTTCCAGTTCCCTTCTGATAGTACATTGCAGGTTTTATGGCTTTGTGGCTTCGGTACTAAGGATCTTAACTTTTTTCAGTACTTGTCCTATGAATGGAAGAAAGGATGCTTTCAGTGGCTGTTCTCGAACTGATTGTTTATCACATGGCTGCTCACAACTCCGAAAGCTGGAGTAACTGATTTATATGAGCTCTTCTACTGTAAACATATACAATTCAGTTCCTGAACTATAACTCCAATACAGAACATCACATTACCCTCTATAAATACCATCAAGAACATCATGGTGGTGCCACATTATTTTTTTTAGCATCTTAATTTTTCACTAGATTCCCCACAACTTGTGTCATTAAATTTTTTAAACAGCGACTAGCAAATTGAATAAAGTGAAATTCCTAATGTAATTGAATAAATAAACATATAAATAAGTAAAGTTCTCTAATAACAGTAGTTACAGGTTTCCATATACATTTGGTATATTTTCAGTTTGTGACTCGGTTTCTTCGGCAGTTACAGTAGTTCAGATTACCAAATGTATGGTGTCCTTTTTTTTTTTTTTTCCTGGGGTAAAAGAAGCTGCCAAAAAGAGATTTGCAACTGAAGATCAAGCAACAGGACAATCCACTTCTTGGTGTTCCTCTTTTGTTTTGGATGTTACCATAATTTTCTGGAAAAATCCAGCCATCATGCAAGAATACTAATAAATAACGTGTGCCCTAATCTTCCATTACTATGGATTCAGGAAATCTCACAAGGTATCCGGTGAATTCCCATTAAAGGAACAAAGGCATAAACGCAAAGAGTAGCCATCTAACTTTAATGAGAGCCTTTGACAATGAGTTCTAAGGAAGTAAGGACCCAGATGGGCTGTCCATTTCATAGAGCTCTCTCCCTGATTTTGCTTCTTCTGCTAAATACTTCCTTTATTTTTTTCTTTCCAGAACTCCTACATGATAACTGCCACAGATTTAAGATAGAATGAGGAACTGCTTGTTCTTAGCTGCCCCTCCTGGCATTCTAGGTCCTGAATGCCCTACAAAATAAGTAACAAAATACCCAGTTCTGGAGTCAAACAATAACGAGGTAATACTTCATATTTAGTAATATCTCTAATCGTCTCTGTGGCATGTGAATTGATACTGAACAACATTACTGCGCAACATTACACTGTGATAGCTAACATTTTGAATGGATCAAAACTAATTAATAGAACAGAAGAAGAAGAGGAATGGAATGGAATGGAATGGAATGGAATGGAATGGAATGGAATGGAATGGAATGGAGATAGGATAGGATAGTGTAGAGTAGAATAGAGTAGGGTAGAGTAGAGTAGGGTAGAGTAGAGTAGGGTAGAGTAGAGTAGAGTAGAGTAGAGAAGAATAGAATAGAATAGAATAGAATAGAATAGAATAGAATAGAATAGAATAGAATAGAATAGAATAGAATAGAATAGAATAGAATAGAATAGAATAGAATAGAATAGAATAGAATAGTTGCAAGGGACCTGCAAAGATCAAGTCCATTTCAGACTACTTCAGGGCCAATCCAAAGTTAAAACATATCATTAGGAACAATTGCAAAGGACCTACAGAGATCATCTAGTCCAACTGCCTGACCACCTCAGGGCTAACCAAAGTTAGAGCATATTTCTGAGGGCATTGTCTAAATGCCTCCTGAATACAGACATGCATGGGGCGTCATTCACTTTGCGTGAAAGCCTGTTCCAGTGTTCTACATCCCTCACAGTAAAGAAATTTTTCCTTATGTCCAGTCTGAACTTCCCTTGACATAGGGAATGTTGTGCCATTCCCTCACATTTTATCATTGGTTACTAGGGAGAAGAACCAACACCTCCCTCTCCATTTCAGCTCCTCGGGAAGCTGCAGGAAGCAATGAGGTTGCCTCTTAGCATTCTTTTCTCCAGACTAGACAACCCCAGTGTCCTCAGAGGACATGCATTCCAGCCCTTTTACCAGCTTTGTTGCCTTCCTGTGGATGCTTTCAAGTATCTTAGTATCCTTTTATTTTGTAATAGACAGTAGATAGATATAGATATAGATATAGATGATATAGATAGGAAACCGTACTGTGGGAAACCAGCATTAGCCATAAATGGTATGTAATCATTTCCACTAATTTGTAGGGGAATTGCTCATTGAATGCTGGAGATGGCAGCTTAACCACACCAAATTTGAAGCAGTATCTCAGAGTTCTGCAAGTTTTGGATAGCTATTCCCAGGAGTTGTAACTTTAAGAAAAAAAAATCACTAATACATTAACTAAAATTCTATAAGGGCCTAGAGAAATTCTGCAAGATGGACTGTAACAGGAGTATGCTTGCTAAGATTGCAATTGCACGGAATCCAAAAGCTCTGGTGACTGTGCTGTACTGTATTGAATTACCATTCCTAGCAGAGTTTCTGCCCAGGAGCTACCTAAATGACTTTTGTAAACTTTTACTTATTCACTGATTTGAGATCAGCTCATGTTTACCATATGACAAAAGATAATGACATTTGAAGTTGCAGCTAACTTCTTTCCTCCTGCTTACCCAGACAGGAAAGTAGTTTTAAAGACTACTGAAAGAGTAACAGTCATTTTGTGCATCTTTTGCCGTATACAGCATGGGATATGTTGATTGTAGATAGCATCATGTGAAAAGCCAAAGGGAGATTATTGGGATGATGCCATTGCTGAGTGTTCCTGGGATATTTCTTCACTGAAACTACCCATACTTTTGGGGGCTTATAAATGGTGTAGTGCAAATACACCATATCAATGATACAGGTAGAGAAAAAGCATTATTCATGCAAGCTGAGAATTCATCAACATATTATGTTGTTGCCACAGAACAGGGAATTGAAGAATGGCGGCCAATTCTACAACATTCAAAAAACATACAAAGCACAGCACATCACCTTACCCATTTAAACATTCTTGTAGCCATATAAATGCTTACAGCTATTAACTAGAAAGCACTCTAGATTAGCAGCCTTAAGGAAAAATGCCATATAGAATATAACTGTATATTATCACACACCTCTCTTCTCACATGAACAGAAATGCCTGTGTAGCATCCTTTTGGGCCAGGAAATCAGCTACCTATGTTTTTGATGCAACAGATACAGAGATCTTGATTTGTTGAAGCTTCTTCTCCTTGTATGCAGAAATTTCAACCTCTTCAATTTTTGGCTGGATCCAAAAGCTGCAGTAATCTTTACAGATGTATATACAACCAGTTGCTCTTGAGACTGTATATAGTCCCCATAAACTAAATCTGTATCATTAGACTGTCAGTTTTCCATCTTGCACAAATATTAGGTGCAGACACTTGCTCCACTTCTGATATACCAGCAATTGCATCACTCATGCAACAGAATCCTATCTTTCTGAATGCCTTCCCAGGAACTGCCCTACTGCTTTCACGCTCCAGAATCCTATTTAGTAAGTTATTTTTAAGTGTTGCAGAATATTTAAGAGACTTTTAAAATAAACTTCTGCTTAGATATTGTGTAAGCTGTTTCAAAACAGATCTATCTATGATTCTGTGAAGAGAAATACTTTATTGCATGCACAGCAAGCAAAGTGTGTACAGATAGTTGAAATTGCTGCTCTGCTTACGTGTACTACCCATGCAGCTGTGAAAGTGTCCCGAGTGTATCAGCCACATTGCATGTGCACAACTTTCTGTGCAGCCCTTGCGCTATTAGTCTGGTACGACGTGGGGGCACTGGGCTTCTGTGAAGTAATGTAGCATTTATCTATGAATCCTCCCTCTTTATAGCAGGCTGCCCAGTTACAGCTGCTGCCGCAAACCACTTGTCAGACAATCCAGACAGAAATATGAAATCTTCAGAACCTTCCTGAACTTCATTTCTGAAGGGGAGGGAAGGGAAGGGAAGGGAAGGGAAGGGAAGGGAAGGGAAGGGAAGGGAAGGGAAGGGAAGGGAAGGGAAGGGAAGGGAAGGGAAGGGAAGGGAAGGGAAGGGAAGGGAAGGGAAGGGAAGGGAAGGGAAGGGAAGGGAAGGGAAGGGAAGGGAAGGGAAGGGAAGGGAAGGGAAGGGAGAAAAAAAGAAAAAGGAAAAGGAAAAGGAAAAGGAAAAAGAGGAGGAAAAAAAATCTGTTCAGGGAAATCAGGGTACATGGTAGCCATACTTAAAAGTGAGCCAAATCTAAAATTTCCTCACACTCAGGCTCTGCATAACCTAGGGAATCCTTGGGGGGGGGCGGGGGAAGATACTGCTTTACAGCTTTTCTGCCTTTCCTTGGGAACAGCATAATGGTCAAACACCGTAGCTATGCTTAAATTTATTGTTCCCACTTGTGAGGGACTTGTTCTTCTATCCTTGCAGCTCAGAGGTACTTGTGTTTATAGTGGCAGACATAATTTCTGGGTTTTATTTCACAGTTCTCAGATTTGTGCATGTATTTGGGAAGAGATTAAAAGTACCTGTGGGAAGTGAGGAGGGTGAATGATTAGAGCTTTGCCCGGGCAAAGACAGGAATGGCACACTCAGCGGGCTGCAAGTTCTCTCCAAGTGGAATTTAGCGGTGCTTTCTCAGCATTAACTTGTAAGCAGAAGGAGCTGGCTGAAATAAGACAGCATCGCCCTCAGTTCTCGCCTTGCTAGCCAAAGAGGGTGACGGTGCAGATTTTCCAGCCTTGTTACTCAGCCACAGGACTGTTCACGCTCCGGTGTTTGGTCTAATCCAGTTCAGGTGTTTGCTGCGGCCTTCGGGGTCTGTTTTCTCAGGTAAAGGTGACGTCGGAAACCGCCCTGGCCCCGCCCCCCCGAGCCGTGCCCGGGGTGCTCGGGTTGGGCCTGGCGGGCCCGGCCTCGGCGCGCTGCGGCCAGCGCCGGTCTCTGTGGCGACCCTCCGGGGGCTGGAGGCTCCTCAGCATGGCGCTGGGTGGGAGATAGTCAGGGCTGGCAGCAGGAAAGCTGATGGCCCAACACGTGTCCGCGGCTGGGTGCTGACAAACCTGCTCCGTGCCTGCCCTCCGGCCACACCACACCCTCTGCCCAGCCTGCGCAGAGCCTGGCTTAGCAGACACCCTGTGCGTTCGCAGCCGAGGCCGACACTCCTTAATGCATACGCAGCGAAATGATAGCCTCCGACACAGATGGGCGGAGGCAACGCCCTCGTAAGAGGCTGTTTTTAGCGTGCCAGCACAGCCGAGTGCAGATATCTTTCCCTGTTACATGAGAAACACGAGTCCCCTTCTGAACGCCTCTAACAGACCACTGACCCTCCTGGGACTGGCTCTCCCACCTCATCTGTGATCACTATATTCGGTCATACCAGGAGTTCCTCCAGCTCTGTTTGTTTTCTCCCTGTGGCCAATGGCTTAAAGAAAAGCATGAGGATGGTTTTTCTTTTTCATCAAAAGTATTTTTTCACTGGTTTGTTCTTGCTTGTTCCTGAATACATTTGACTACCACAAATCCTTGGGGAATGTGACTTCCCCTATTGTAAAAACGACCCTACTTACCCTTCCCTTTGTTTCCTGACCTACCTTTTCAGCCACAAATTATTGGATAGTGGAAAAGTGTTCTGGCAAAGTATCGTGTGTCTGTCGTGCCCATATATGCTTCCTTGGGCACATAGTGTTGCCCGCTGTCAGAGGTACAAGGGACAAGCAAACTTTGGAGCTGACAAGTATGTCCACTTCAATAAAAGTGGCAATTTTCCTCATCTTTTTGTATCCAACTTCCTGCACTAATTCTCTCCTGCCCAGGCCACAGCCACAGCTGCTCTGCTGAATTCCCCTTTCCACAGGCACCATCACCATCTCCTGCTGCCATCACCATCTCCTCAGCCCCATCACTACGAGCTCACCTACTGCAGCAGTGGTGCTGAAGCCATGCTTACAAGCCCAACTGTACCTGCATAAGTCCATCCCAACCTGGTTATTTGTTACCCTGCACAATGTGCCCTGTGCTTCCTGCTCCAGAAATGATGCACATATGTATCCAGGCAGTCTCTGCATTAAGTCACTCCAGGTTCAGCAACACTTACCCACTTGAGCTTCACACAGAGACTCTGTGGTACACATATGCCTCACCAATGAGGCTTACTTTGCTGGTGGGAAATGACAACTTACACACCCACAGTTTACGAGAGACATAGGAGATAATACCAGTGGCTCATAATTTGCATGGGGATGGGTCCAACTGTTTTTTTTTAATTCTACTGTTTAGTCCTAAGTAGGTATTTTTTCATGCAGTTGGGAAAAGGCCTTTCTAAGACAGCTTTTCAGTGATTAGTTCTTGACTCAGAGATACTTGGTCTTTGTCAGCAATCAGAAACTGAACAACATGGTGAAATGTTTGTTGCTAAAGAATATGAATCACATGTTTAAGTAGACTCATATGGTCTGTGTGCATTTCAATACAGCTGGATGCTGTGTTGAAGTGAAAACAGAATTCTACATCCTAGAGTGCAGTGATGATGGCAACAACAAAAGAGTCAAAATAAGAGGGGAAACACTGTCACGTGTACATCTAGTATTTTTCTTGCCAAGCATGGCAAGCACAGATGCATAGGGAAGAGTAGCAATACTCCAGAGTACTCAGTCAGAGTAGATCCATAGTGATATCTTTATAGGTAATGGTCTTCAAAGGGTTTTCTTCTTTTCCATTGAGATGTTAATTGTTTTTTGAACACTGGCAAAATTTTGGTATCTAAAACATCCTGTGGGAAGGAGTTCTGCAGAGTAAGAACAATTGAGCAAAAGCTTTCCTGGTGTTCAATTTGAACCCACTCCCTGCTAGTTTCAGTTGAAGCCCTTTTAGTTCTTGTAGTGGAGGAGGAAATAGCTGTCCCTGCTCATATTTTGTAGACCTCTTCTCTAGGCTAAAGAATCATAGTTCACATTTATAATAGCCTTTTTGAGATGGGAAGAATGAGATTCATATTTGCAACATGTTCAGGTTGCAAGTTCCTCTGAATCTGTATTCTTTATTAAACAATGCTTAGTATTAGCTGACACATTTCATTTAAAGGTTTATCTTTGTCATCTTTGATTTATAACAGTATTCATATATTAATCGATAAAATATAAAATTGTTTGTTTTGTCACTTTGCATTTATCAGCGTTATATTCCCTTTTGCCATTTTTATTGTCCAGTCAGTATGATGAGGTTCTTCTGCTTCATCTTTCTTTTAGTTTTTGCAGTTGGATGTCACTGTTCTGGGCAAGCTAGCATTATTAGGAGTTTGTCATCTGCATGCCTATTCATCCCCTTTATGAATTGTTTCTGAATATGTTGAACAGCATGGACTCCAGCATAGCCCTTGGGACCCCTGTAGAGCTGTGGAACTCCATGGGGCATGGAGTCTAAGCATTAAATTCCAGTGGAATGCTGTGACTAAGAATTTTGTACTACAAAAGTGGATTATGTCAGCTAAGAGAAGAAAAATGAGGATGCTGCTATTTGAAGTATTAATTATTTCATTGCTTCAGTGTTGTGGCCTGTTTCAGGAAGAATGTTAAACAAGGGAAAGTCTAAGAATGAATTTAACTCTGGGAACATTTCCTTAAAATGAAGAGCTAAAGGCACTTTTAAAATAGTTAAGAGCTAGTATATAACCGACATGAGCACACCAAAATGGAGGTATATAGTAGTCTGCTTTTTATTCTAAGAGAAAAAAAGACAAAATGAGAATTAGACTGGGAAGATAAAGCTGGGTATTTCAGATTACAAATACCTAGTGAGGACTGTAAAGACGATTATCTGTTGGAGTAGTTTACACAGGTACCTGCTAGATCCAGTCTGTTATAGTAAGACCATATTCTTTCCTGTTGTATCATGCAGCTCTACCAAGAATTACAGTCTAAGGCAGGAGTAACTTGTGATATTCACTGATCTGTGTTCTGCAGGTACTTGGACGGGAAAGTCCTCCCAGGCTTTATCTCAAAACTATTGTAGGTTTTCTGTTAAAGTGATTAATGATAGTGATAGTATGTGTCTGAAATCATTTTCCTTCTTCCCACATCAATGGCAATCCTTTCTGTTTTGGGAAGTGTCGTCTCTGTTGAATGGCAATAGGAGCCACTTTCACCCTCTGTACTCACAGTTCCTATTAAAGCAACTTTGTCTAGGTGTAGGTGTAGAAAAAACTTTCTTTTTTTTTTTTTTTTTTTTTGACTTTGAGGAAGCTTCTGTTCGTGTGTCAGTGATGGTGCAGAAAAAGCGTGTCTGAATGTTGGCATTAATTGAGGGTCAAAAGCCAAAGAGCTTTGGAGCTCTTTGCAGATCAGTTGGTTGTTATTATGAGAGTTATATTTGTGCCATGACAAGCTTTTCTTCCAAAAACTGGTTAAAATCACTGGTTTGTCTTGAATCTCAAGTAATGGGTCCCCTACAGGCAAGTATTTGTCAAATGTTGGATATAAGCCCCTTCACCTCAGATTTTCCCAACATAAACATCAGGAGATTGAAGAAGCAATCATATCACTTGTTTTCATTTCTTCATGGATATCTTGAGGACTTGTCTGACTTCTGACCATGCTACAACAGTAAGAAATCCTTATACCTGCCTGCATTCCCCTTAAAATCTTGCTTCTATTCATATACTGAGGTGATTGTAACACACAATTTCCAAGGGTCCAATGGGTGCATTTGTAGGCATGCATGTGCATTTGCATTTACTACCATATTGCACACAATAACATTTTTAATAGCATTTGGAAATGAGTTTCAGTGGAGTTCAGATAATAATCAACAACATTGCTCTTCAGAGAAAAAAAAAAGGTATGTTTAAAACAAAAAAAAATAATTAAGCTTAGCTATCAGCAGCCTGAAAGAGAAAGCTGGGCATTCTGTTATATGCATCATCTTTGTTCATTGATGTGATGTCCTAATTGATTTGTTCCTTACTTTGCCCATGTTACATTTAACCATGTTAAAGTAATTCTTTAAGTGATTACCACCTTTGCCTAATTTAAGGTGTTCATTGATCATAAATGAACTATCATCTCCAACATTACTCTGCACTTTGATTCTCTTCTCTTTTGATTTTGCCATCATGACCCCTCAATCTTCACCATTTATGAGGACGGGTGTGTCACTGGACTGAAACTCCTGGCCTGACTGCTGTTCTCATTGTTGGCTTTTTTTCCTTACAGCTCTCCCTCCCCTCATGGCTCGTCGATCTCAAAGCTCCTCACAGGGGGACAATCCCCTTGACCCTAACTACCTTCCCCCACATTACAAGGAGTATTACCGCTTAGCTCTGGATGTCCTTACTGAAGAGGGCAAAGAAAGTTACGAACGCTTCCTGGCAGAAGAAGCAGCCCCTGATTTTCTTTGCAACTCAGAGGTGGATCACATCATACAGAATCTCCAGAAACCCCAGTATGCCAATCAGGAAGGTAGCACAGACACCACAGGTGACAATGACATGGATGGATCCTCTGGGACATACTGGCCTATGAACTCGGACCTTGCTGTTCCTGAGCTTGACCTAGGCTGGCCAATGGTCTTTGGGTTCAGGGGAACAGAAGTGACGACCCTTGTGCAACCACCACCCCCAGACAATCCCAGCATTAAGGAGGAAGCTCGCAGAATGATTCGAGCAGCTCAACAGGTGAGACATGAAACAGTCCAACTAGAGCTGAGATATGTGCAAAAGGATGCATCAGATACACTGCTAATTTCCTTAACTTTGCTCTGAGGACCTGACAGAGGGGAATGATGATTCTAAAACTACCATTTACTGCATCAAAGCTAGTCTTTGAGTCTTTGCTCTCATGGAAAAGTGTGTAAGGACACACATAAAGCATAATAAGAGTTCACAGAATCACAGTAGCTGAGGTTGGAAAGTGACCTCTGGAGATCATCTAGTCCATCTCCTCTGCTCAAAGAAGGGTGAATTAGAGAAAGTTACTTAGGATGTGTCCTTGAGTATCTCCAAGGGTGGGGACTCCACTATCTGTCTGGGTAACCTGTTGCAGTCTTCAATCACCCTTACAGTGAAAGAGTTTTTTCTTATCTATAACTGGAATTTCCTATACTTCAATGGTGTCCAATGTGTCTTGTCCTTTCACTGGGTATCACTGAGAAGAGTTTGACTCTGTCTTCCTTACTACTCCTTCCCATCAGGTACTTATATCCATTGATAAGAGTTGGGAAGGACAGGGAGATCCTACAGAGCTTTGAATCATAGAGTCACAGAGTCATTTAGTCATTTATGGGAAAAGACCCATAAGATCATCAAGTCCAACGATCCACCTAATACTAAGTCCACTGCGAAACCATATCTGCATGTCTCTTAAATACCTCCAGGAATGGGGACTCCACCACCTGCCTGGGCAGCCTGTTCCAATGCCCAACCACTCTTTCCATGAGGAAATACTTCCTGTATCCAGTCTAAACCTCCCATGGCACAGCTTGAGGCCATTGCCTCGCTTCATATCACTTGTCATCTCAGAAAAAGAAACCAACACCCTCCTTGCTGCAACTTCCTTTCAAGTAGTAGTAGTATAGAGCGATGAAGTCTCCCTTCAGCATCCTTTTCTCAAGACTAAATAGCACCAGCTCCCTCAGCCACTCCTCATATGTCTGGTTTTCTAAAGCTTATAGAAAAGCAGCTATTAAAAACTGCTAGAAAAGCTACTAGTAGCTTTCTAAAGCTATTTGGTTTTTGAAGCTACTTCCCATCTAACAGCATTTAGAGGTAGCTATAAAGTGACTGGATAAACATTGGTGAGGTAGTTATTTAAAAATGACTTATGTGTTTGAGGGAATGAGGAGGTAGTGGCCAAGCAGCTCAGTAGATCCTTCCAATGTGGTTCTGGTGCCAGAAAATGCCTGCTGTGATCATGGGATTAACAAGTAAGGGAATGATCAGTTGCAGTGAGGTTTTACCGTCACCTCGCACCTTTATATACACAATATGTACATCAGATAACAATTCTGTTTCCAATTCTGGAGCCCACAGTGTTTAAATAGGAAGTTGAAGTGGAGCCATTGCAGCAGTGCAGCCTTGGAATGTGAGGGCTGTAGGACATGAATAGGCAGGCCATAGACAGGCACAGATTTCTGAAGACTTTCTTGCATTCTTTTCCTAGGTGGTAGCCATAGTGATGGACATTTTCACTGATGTGGATCTGCTGTTTGAGGTGTTGGATGCTGCTGCCCGCAGAGTGCCTGTGTACATCTTGCTTGATGAAATGAATTCTCAGCTTTTCCTTGATACAGCTGCTAAATGCAGAGTCAATCTTAACTACGTAGAGGTGAGAAAACCAAAGACCCCTCCCCCCCCGCCAATTCCCATCCTGAGGAGGGTATGTCCTGGGACACTGTGCTGTCAATACAGTAAAGACCTGAGAAGGGGGAAAGCTGGGCCAGAGGCTAGAGAAATATAAGAGGAGCCAGGAGAGATGGCACAACAATACAGGACTGAAGGCTGGGGACACAGTGATAAAGAGGGTTGTTTATCCACTGTGTATGCAGACAGAATTGCTAGTGCTGAAGTACAACCATGGTGGCAGGAGGGACATTATAAGAGCAAGGGAAAGAAAGAGGGACAGGGGGAGTGAAGTAACAGCCTGCAACTGAGTCAGTGCCTTGTCTGGTTTCCAGTTCCTAAGGGTGAGGACAGTTTCTGGCCCAACCTACTACTGCCGCACAGGGATGTCTTTCAAAGGTCACGTGAAAGAGAAATTCCTCTTGGTGGACTGCATGGTGGTGCTGAGCGGCAACTACAGGTGAGAATCCCTGCAACGTTATATCTCAATCTCAGTGAGTAATAGGCTGTTTGGTGGGTAAAGCAGTGTTTTAGACTTCCAAATGAGGAATTTTTAAACCTGCCTCAAAAAAAAAGTGTCAACAAAAAAAGCCATCCGAACCAACAAACCAATCCTAACCCAACAACTCATTCCAAAGCAGAAAAGTTAAAGAGACCAAGGAGTATGCCTTTACATTTCAAGAGCAAGTTACTTTAACGGAATTACCCATGTCTTCTTTATTAATGACTTGACTATAATCATGTTATACCCAAGTATATCAATCAAGAATTGTATGTTACTGTATCCCATTTCCTGTTCTTAGAGGGAAACCTGTGTTACATCTTTGCTCATAACCAAAATTTACTTTAGTCTGTTAATATTACCCTACCACAGCCTCAAAAACCTCCTCAAATAGCGTCATATAGCAAGGCAGTTGTAAACCTTTATTATGCTGAAATTAGAAACCATTTGTAATTCAGTCTCAGAGTAAATTAGAACAGAACAGAACAGAATAGAATAGAAGAGTTGAGTTGAGTTGAGTTGGAAGGGACCTTAAAAGAAGGTCATCTAGTCCAACTGCCTGACCACTTCAGGGCTAACCAAACATTAAACCATATTGTTGAGGCCACTATTGAGGACCTTGACAGGCTTGAGAGTTGGGCTTGTGTGAACCTCTTGGAATTCTACAAGGCCAAGTGCAAGGTCCTGCAACTGGATCAGGGCAATCCCAAACACAAATACAGGCTGGGCTGTGGCTGGAATGAGAGCAGTCGTGAGGAGAAGGAACTGGGGTTATTGGCTGATGAACTAAAGGCGGGGCTCATAAAAAAGTTGGAGAAAGACTTTTTGCCAGGGCCTGTAATGACATTACAAGGGGCAATGGTTTTAAAATGAGTGATAATAGACTTCAATCGGATTTAAGGAAGAAATTTTTCATGATAAGGATATTGAGACACTGGGAGAGGTTGCCTAGAGAAGCTGTGGGTGCCTCATCCCTGGAAGTGCTCAAGGCCAGGTTCGATGGAACTTTGAGCAACCTGATCACTACTTAATTCACTACTTCCTATAGGCAGGCAGATGTTCAATCACTTCAGTGAAAGTGGGGCTCATCACAAATGCCATCACTCAAAATGTCTCCCCTTACCTCCTTCTTTCTCCCAGCTTTTATTGCTGAGCATGACATCATACGATATGGTATCTTTGGTTAGTCTGGGTCAGCTGTCCTGTCTGTGTCCTCTCCCAGCTTCCTGTGCACCCCCAGCCTCCTCACTGGCAGGGCAGCATAAATAGAAAAATCCTTGACTAAGTGAAAGCAGTATTTTGCATCAACTAAAAACATCAATGTGTTATCACCACTATTTTCATCAAAAACCCAAAACACAGCATCATTGAAGCCTCTATGAGGAAAATAAGCTTTATCCCAGCCAAAACCGTGACAACAATCTTCCCTCTGACTGAGGTAAGGGTGACTGGATATAGTTCCATAGTTCATCCCTTTGTCCTTTTTAAAGATGGGCACAACATTTTAGATGTTAAAAAAAATAAAAGTATTTGCAAGAACATCTACTTCACATCACTGATATGGATTATCATCAGATGTTTTGCTGTTGTTAGTGATAATTGTTTTTTTTTTTGTTTGTTTTGTTTTTGTTTTTTAGAACAGAAGTCACTTATTGCCTGATAAAATACTCTTCCAAGCTGTGATGCCCAATAAATTTATAACTACAGAGGTTGGGAACAATAGTGTGTAATGAATGGCTGCCTGAGCAGTACATAGTATCGGGAGAATTTTTTTCAGACAAGTTTATCATTTAATGTGAAGTAGTACAGCTGAGTTACTTGATGCTAACACTATTTTTACTTCTGTTTCTCTTTGTAGTTTTATGTGGTCTTTTGAGAAGATTCACAGAAGCATTGCACACATCTTCCAGGGAGAGCTAGTGGCCAGCTTTGATGAAGAATTCCGAATTTTGTTTGCACAGTCAGAACCTCTTGTTCCTCCAGCCAATGTCTTGGCAAAGGCAGAGAACCCATTTGCCATGACTCCCTTTGGCAATAACATGCCCTTCTTTCCAAAAAAAGCACCCCTGATGTTCCAGAGGGATGACAATCTTTTTCCCTCCTTTATGGACAGAGTTGATCCAGACAGGTACTTCCTGTCAAATTTCAGGCGGGATGACATGTTGCGCCATACTGTGGAGGGGTCAGCCATGCGAATGTATAAAAAGGTAGAAATGGAGAATGCCCAAATGGATCCTGTCAGGGGTTTTCTCCGTTCCAAGCAGTTAGAGTTAGATGCTTTTAAGAGACACAGTTTTGCAGAAGGAACATATGAAAATTTTGCTTCTTCTAAACAGTATGCCAGGCAGATGTTCATGAACAATATGGATGAATTTAAAATTCAGTCTAGCCATTTTCAGAAGGATCAGTTCTACCAGTATCAGTTTGACCATCCCCATCTTTCTGGCAGACCTCAGGGACTCTTTGAGAGAATCCGAGGTGGTAGGCCAGGATTCAATGAACTGGAAGAGGGAGGACCTCTTTCCTATGGAGAGGGACCCAGATACCCTGAACTTGAATCCAGTTTTCCACAGGAGGGTTTCCCCTTAAGGCTGGATTATGTACCTTCAAATTCTTCCAGGGAAGTGAGACATGGCTCTGATCAGCTGAACCCTGCAGGCAATGGTCCAATGGGAATGATGTTAAGAAGGCAGAATATAGGACAGAAATTTATTTGCCAAACTTCTCCTACACAGAAACAAAGCCTGGAACAGCGCCTGTTCCTACAAGACAAAGATGAGGACCAAGATCAGGACAAGAACACCCAGGAAAATAGAACAGGTTTACGTAACTGGAGGATTTCGTCATACCTTAGTGCATATCAGTCAGAACCAGAAGAAGGTCTCCCAATGCCTATGGAATCAGAAGCATATAATGATGTTCTGGGGGATACCCTCACAAAGCACTCCACTGACCTCATCTCAGCATTCAAATCCCCTATGTCTTTTAATAGCAAGTCACTGGGAGTTGACAGTGCCAAAGAATTTGCAGATCCTGATAGAGTAGGTGAAGAAACCCCTATAATGAAACAAGATGCCTTTAGGTCCAGAATAAATCCTTTGATCCAGAGGAGCTCAAGACTCAGGTCCTCTCTGATTTTTAGTGCTGCCAAGTTAGATCAGCCTAACACAACAATAGAAAAGGTTCAGATGATCCAAAAAGAACAAATGTCTAGTGAACTGACAAAAGATAATGAAACTATAAAGACAGCCACCTCATCTAAAGTGGCAGAACTTTTAGAGAAGTACAAAGCTGTGGGCAAAGACACAGAGCGAGCTACAGTCACTCACACCAAAGCTGTTTCCAGTTTTCTCCAGGAAGAATCACAGAACACAGAGAAGAAATGTACCAAATCTGTGCAATATAAGATTCTGGAGAGTAGGGTACTAGACTCCAAAGACTCCTGCAGTACTTACAAAGTGCATGGAGAGGCTGACAGATCATTTGGAATGGCTTCATCAACCCCCCAGCTCGTTGACACATTGAATAAAGATCCCCTAGCACATATTAGCAGTAAGGTGGACAAATTATCATCTCGGTTTTACCCAATAGAGAATAAACCCACTCTTCCAGAGAAGGAGAGTCTTATATTTGTAGGAGACACTCAGAAATTGACTCTTCCAGAAAAGAAGGAAAGAGTGACATTCAAAGAAGACACTCAAAAATTAGTCAGTACAGAACTGAAGAAACCACAGATTAGGACAAGTACTGCATCAGCTCTTGAAAACTTATCTAAAAGTCAAGGATCTGACAGTTCTCTCAATAAATCTGAGGAAGACTGTTCAAAACAGGAACAAAATCCAATTGAGTTTTTAAGAAAAGGATCACTACGGTTGAAGCAGCTTTTGAACCCAAAAGGTGATAAGAAATTGGAGGAAGAACCCACTTCTGAGAGTGGAAAATCTGACAAACAGCCTGTGGGGCTCAAAAGATCTTCCATAGGGGACTGTCAGGAAATGATGGAGGAAGAAAAAAACCATAAATTTGCAACACCACTTCCTCCCAAAAGCAGCCAACCAACACAGGGGAGATTTCCTTCATCCACAGCTAATATCCTGTACAGCAGCAATCTCCGTGATGATACAAAGGTAATTTTGGAACAAATCTCTGCAAACAGTCAGAAGAACAGAGCTGAACTCGCCAAGCAACTACCATCCACTAGTAATCCTGATCTTTCTAAGTCAACTACGAGCTTGGAAAGGAAAGGTGAGAAGGAGAAAAGCTGTAACATCCATAGGTCAGAGAGTTTTGGAAGCCAAAAACGAAATCTTCAGCGGCAACCATCAGAAGATAGAGATACCCTTCTGAAAAAAATGGAGAACATGCGGAAGGAGAAGAGAGTCTACAGCAGATTTGAGGTTTTCTGCAAAAAGGATGAACATACAAGTCAGAGCGAAGAGGAGTATGACACAGATGCCAAAGATAAGAAGATGGGAAAATTCATGCCCAAAATCCTGGGGACCTTCAAGACCAAAAAATGATCATAGAAATACTATTTAATACCATATAATCACTGACTGTCAAAACCAAATGAGGAGGTAACACATTTATGATGGCTATAATACCATAGGCAATGCTCTTTGGGGGTAGTGAGTGGAAATATGTTCCTATGACTCCTATGGCACAATTTGCCCAGTAAAGTCATGTGGTAACAGTCAACTTTATTGCAGTGTCTTTAAAATAAAGTTATTAAATTGCCAACATGCTTAAACCATGGAAATAAAGTAGAGTCTCTTTATATCAGGCTCAGGGAATGTTTTCAGTAGATGAAAAAAGAATTCCTCTTTCAGTAAAGAAAAATTCAAAAAATAGGAAAATCAATACTTGAATTCAATCAAGGAAAGAAAAATATACATATACATGTATTTAAAAAAAACAGTTGTTTTTCAGGTTCTTTGAATCTAATGCCTAATCTAATACAGGAGGCACCTTTTTGAAGATTTAGAGGACAAAAAAAAAATATCATAAGCAACTTTTTTCCTTTACTTATGGTTAATGATCTTGTCTGGCAGAACATGCCCAGTTTTCATATTTACCATTTTACAAGCCTATTGGTTGTGCTTTGTTATTGGTTTGTATCCTTATGTATAATGGAAGCATTGCATCAGAAGTTGAGCTGAGAGAAGAAGCTGGAAGGCCATAAAAGAAACTGACAATTTATTAATGGAGAAAGAGATGGTTTTAGAACTACTTTTAGGCTGAGTTGGGTGTTATAGCCTGTAAAACGCTGCTTTAGTCAAGCGGTAACTTACTGGACTATGTAACTCCAATTCCTTAAAGGAGGAGGGGGAGGGTCATTTGTTAGCACACCTTCCCAGTTTGGCAATCCTGATCGAATGTTCGAACTCAGAAGTGTGTTATCGCCCAACTTTCTTGTATGACTTTGGTAGCAAGCTTAAGCACGTGGTATTAGACACAGTCCAGATTAATCTGTAGGTTCATGCGGATGTGTTACACTGTCTCACAAGATCGAAGGTAGAGTCAGAGGACAAGAAACCATTGAACATAAAGTTTTGTTTTTTTTTTCCTTAACTTGGACTGCCTCTGCTTGGCATTACTCAGGATTGCCAAACTGCTTGTTTGTTTGTTTTTCGATCTAAAGAGATGAATGAGAAGGATCTGCCAGATGGTAGAAAGGCCCTGCAGAGGGACCTGGACAGGTTGGATCGATGGGCAGAGGCCAGTGGGATGAGGTTCAACATGGCTAAGTACTGATTCCTGCACTTTGGTCACAACAACCCCATGCAATGCTACAGGCATGGGGCAGAGTGGCTGGAAAGCTGTGCAGAGGAAAAGGACCTGGAGGTGTTGGTTGACGCTCACCTGAACACGAGCCTGCAGTGTGCCCAGGTGGCCAAGGAGGCCAACGGCATCCTGGCTTGTATCAGGAACAGTGTAGCCAGCAGGACCAGGGAGGTGATTGGTCCCCTGTGCTCAGCTCTGATGAGGCCACACCTCGAGTACGGTGTTCAGTTTTGGGTGCCTCACTTCAGGAAAGACATCAAGGCCCTGGAACATGTCCAGAGAAGGACTATGAAGCTGGTGAAGGGCCTGGAACACAAGTCCTGTGAGGAGCAGCTCAGGAAACTGAGGTTGTTTACCCTGGAGGGTCAGGGGAGACCTCATTGCTCTCTACAACTACCTGAAAGGAAGGTGTGGGGAGCTGGGGGTCGGCCTCTTCTTGCAGATAACCAGCGATAGGCCTAGAGGGAATGGCCTCAAGTTGTGCCAGGGGAGGGTTAGGTTGGAAATTAGAAGAAATTTCTTCTCAGAAAGAGCAGTCAGGTATTGGGACGGGTTGCCCAGGGAGGTGGTGGGGTCACCGTCGCTGGGGGTGTTTAGGGAAAGGTTGGACGTGGTGCTTGGGGACATGGTCTAGTGGGTGATATCGGTGGTGGGAATATGGTTGAACCAGATGATCTTGGAGGTCTTTTCCAACCTTTATGATTCTATGGAACTAGACTTCTGAATTTCTTCTTTCCATAAGCTTTGGTTTCATGACTATCCACTTGTGGTGTTGGCTGCAAGCTCAGCAAACCTCTTCAGGTATGTAGCTGACAGATGGAAGCAGAAGGCTGCAACAGTTCCTGAAGGTAAATCAGTAGGGTATTTAAAACTTATTTTTTTTTAGGATGCCAGCTCCCATGGTAGCAGGCTTTATATAATTTGCATATCTTTAACAATTAATGATAGTTTTATGGTTTGTTGAAAATCTTGGGAAATGAAGATGCTGATCTGAAAGAAAATAAGCCAATTTCCATACTATTATAGATGGTATGGATAAATTTGCAAGAAACAAAAGAATTTATCATTTTAACATGAGAAATTAAACCTAAAAATAAACTTCTCTGTAAAAAAATAAGGAGGGAAGAACCAACCAAATCTGGAAAAAAAGCTGAAGTGGATCTTATTCCACATTCCATATATGTATACTATTTCAGATACAAACTATAATCAGTTACACAGGCACAAATTCATAAATTGATACTGTATGTATGCTTATTTCATTTTCGTATCGAATCAGATCCAGTCACAGATAGGTTCTTACTGAAGTTATCAAGACAATTGTTCTCTCTCCAGTGATTCAGATATTAATCCTACTCTACCCTCTTCATAGTTATATATCCTATATGTAATATATGCAAGCCCTATTTTGTGTAATTCATATAATCTCTTGCTTCGCCAGCCTTTCACAAACCTACCTGCTCTAGTATCATTCTGTAATAGACATGTTGGAAATGTAGTTATTTCTGTAATGACAAATTACATGAATATTTTAGAATTTTTCTTCATTTGTTTAGACTGTTAGAATTTTATCTTGCTCAGCATAGTGTTTTCAGTGTAAAAGTATGTTCCTGACTAGAACTAGAATGACTCATCTCTTTTAGTGGTAAATTGATTACCAGCTGTTGTGGTGTATATACAAATGTTGCAGAATAACTAATTCACTTGGTAATAACAAAAGCTATTTTAAGGATAAAAAGTTAGTGTTACAGCCCGTCACTTGTCAGTCTAAGACTTGGTTCACAGAGGGTCTTACATGTTTCATTGTACCATCAAACTGATAGGTGCTAGGCTTTCAGTGGAACTCACAACCCTGAAATAAGCATTAGGCTGACTTTTCAGTGAATGAGAACTGTCATCTTAAACTCACAAGAGCCAACACATTGTGCAAAGTGCTGCCTATACAACCCTGTCATTGCCATTTACTATTTCTGTCTGTACCTGAGATAGACAGGAAATGCCTATTTTATGAATATAAACCAGGGCTTCCCAGTGAGTTGCAGTCCCAGCTCCCTAGTATTACCAGATTTAAATGTGCACACTACATAGCAGAAGTGAACCCATTACTTTTTTTTTTCATTTAATTCGACTTTGGTGTTTATGTACTAAAAGATAAAATGGATATGATATCAATGGCAATAATACTCATATCTTGCAGTTTAGTGCCTGAATCCCCACTGTAACCCCTGTCCCAAAGTTCTGGAATAGCAATCACTTATCAAAGGTGAAGTGAAGTTTCAGGGACAGAGACGTCTTATAAGAATTTAGGAGTTAAATAAAAAGAATGTATTAAAAATCAGCATTAAACCACGAAAACAGTTTTAAAGTTTACTGTATTCCTACTGCTGCCTGATGACAGCTTAACGATGTTGCAGCAATAACATCCCTTGGAACATTGCTTTCTGTAAGAAAAAAAATTACCATAATCTTATTCACTGAACAAAATTACCCTTGTATTTCTCCTCCTTCAACAGACTGCAAACATCAATTAAAAGACAGGTTTTTTTCTGTAGTGCAATATAAAGAATTTATTATTGCAACACTTACAAAATATATTAATGCATGGTAGGTAGGGCATTCAATATTCTAACAGAATCCACATATATTTAAAATACTTCTCTACTTGATTTTGTTGAAGTAGGCCACCATTAACTTTGTTTATTCAGGTTCATTCATTTACCATGAAAGAGTCCTATAGAAATTAGTGTATGAAGGGCTTTAATGTCACCTGTGAAGGGTTTGTTCAGTCTTCTTGGCCTTCAGCGAACAGTTAGTTACTTATTCTGCTCAAAAAAAGTCTGGACTTAGGCAGTGCACCTGAAGCTGCTAAAGAAACCTGAATATGTCTAAAGACAGTCAAGCATCAAAACACTGCAACCTTCTGTAATTTTTTTGCAATAATTAAAATGAGGAATATGAACTGACAGTATTCAATGTTCTCAGATTAGGGGAGCAAATAGTTCTGTGTCTTTGTCTGGGAAGACTGTAAGGCAAAGGGATTAGATTCTTTTCCCTGTTGGTTTGTCCAAAGGAAAGTGGTACATTGTTCCATGCAATGAATAAAGCATTTCTCTTCAGCTGGGGTAACTGTCAAATGCCTGTTATATTTGGCTCTTACTTGTTGTTACTGGCTGAGTTAGGGGATTGATGAGATGAGCTGTATTTCACCTGTTTAGGACTCTTCATATTCACTATTCATGTTGTTGAGCAGAATTTGATATTGGAAGACTCTGCAGTGCAGATTTACATATAGTTCCATAGGCCTGGGAGTAACTGCCCATTGATGCTTTTGGATCACCAGCAGCTCCCATATTTGCAGTAAACTGGAACATCTTTTTACTGGATTTCAGAAGGGGACGGACATCTTTGCTGTGAAACTGAGTATTTCTTGGATTCTGTGTGAGAAAGAAAAAAAAGACAAATCTGTAATCGGCATTCTAAAATACAAGTAAGGAACAAAGAATTTGCTTCGGCTGTGGAGTAGAACAGATCTTGAATGTTAATTGACTAACAAACAAAATAGAGTGTTTCATAATATTAGGAACAGGGTGGCAAGAATGATGTGAGGGAGAAGGGTTTTAAAATGTGTGTATCAGGAATGAGTTAGCAGCATTGGAGCACTGGAGCAAAAGTTCAAAGGTCTGTTTGGCTAGTATTTTGTTTTCAGTGGTAGTGAATGGTTTAAATAAATGTACAAAAGACAGGTCATCCTCATCATTTCCCAGTACATCCTCCTGGCTTCTGCCAGTCAAATGGCTTGGTAAGTGTCTGAGTTGGAAATTGCTTATGGACATTAGCCCATGTGGGGGAAAGTTAATCAAGTATTAATGCTCTAAAACGCATAATACATTACTGTATATATTACTGCAGTTTTAAAGGACAGCTGTCTCACTGCAGCTTATGCTTAGTGAACCGTTTTAGTTAACTGGAAGACACTAAGTGTGGCACTGACTGCTGTCATCCCAGCCATTATAGGAGTCAAATGGCAGAGAACAAGAGTTTCATGAGCCTGACTTGATACTAGAAATGAATGCAAAATGAATGCAGAGCAAACTGGAATGTCAGAACTTTTCAGCTCCTGCTGAGGCTGACCAAGAAAGATGGAAAAATCAAAATTCACTTAACACATGATTAGCCACAATGCTGATGAGCACCCACCACAATATCTTGCCTCTGCCAATGGTCAGTGTTAGCCTCTCAGGGAACAAATACAAAGCACGTGTAGCATGATCTTCTCCCTCTTATGTGCTTCCAGTAGCATGAAGTTAGTCACAAGTGCCTAGAGAATCTTCAAAACGCATTGTTTATATACATATTTGCACATGCAATAATCTCCACAATCTCACATTGTGGCCTTAATGGTTCCACACTTGTTCCTCACATGTGGAATAAATAGTTCCTTTCTAATCACAAAAAGCTTTGAATGGGATTCCAAGGCAGAAAGGCTGAAAGGTGGGTTGTTAGTGTGCACATGTGGGCTTACATTGAACCTTGTAGAAATCATGTCTCCTTTGAGCAACTACTTGTATATATTTTTGTATCAATCACAACAGATTGCTGTTACTGGCTAGGTTAGGGGACTGATGAGACAAGCTGTATTTCACTTGGTTAGAACTCTTTCATATTTGCTCCTCATATTGTTGGGAGGAATTTGAAATTGGAAGACTCTGCACTGCAGAATTACATACAGTTCCATAGGCCTGGGAGTAATCACCTATCGATGCTATTAATAAGAACAAGCTTGATGCTTAACATTGTCCTCAGCTTGTTTCTAGGTTGAAATAGTTCTAATCTTTCAGAGCTGTGTTCAGGGAAATAGTCTCTTTTAAGGTATGATACTGCATGCTGATACAAAGCAGCTGATCACACCTGACTCTTCTTTGACAGTGGCATCTGTCAGAATTTCTGTCAGAAGTCTCTTCATCCAACTGAACTGCACTCAGCATACATTTTGAATGGTTTGGAGCTCCAGCATGTAGATATTCAAGTATTCTTTTGTGGGGATGTGAGAAAGTCTCACAATAAATAATCCAATCTTTACTGTCACAAAAAGGGTAATTTGTGGTGCCTTATTCCATCTTCTTTTGCCATGATCACCTTGTGTTGGCTAGGCTCTCCTTGAGTTTGTCAGCAGACAACTAGCTCAAGGAAAAAGAAAAAGCAGGGGAACAGAGTCATTTAAGAACCCAATGAACATGGGAATTTGCACAAGGAAGCAAGGCAAGGAAGAGAGAAGAGGAAGAAGCAGGGGACAGGACTGAAACCTTCATTGTTAAGCAACAGCAGTCCATTAGGTTGACAATAAAGGTAGTACAAATTCTCCAGCTAAATTTGGAATATCCAACTGTGTCAATCAGGTTAAAAAAGGAGTATGCTACCTACATGCTCTGGACTTCACACACCATTATTGAAGAGAATTTAAAAGCAACTGATCTGTGATTCTTGAAGTCAAAGGGAGCTGATGATAACCTGAACAATGCAATGATTTGAAATGGTATTCAAATTCCCACTTGTCTGAAGTGATAAATTTGAAAGCAGAATGGAGTCAAAATTAGCTTGTCCTCTAGAAAAAAGGCAAAGGAAAGTATGGTCATAGATCTCAGCACATCTCAAAAGAAGTTGCATTAAAAATTCAAGATGGGAAAAAGAAACAGGAAGAGAATTTGCAGAGAAATTTCTACCTTTTTTATTACAGTTATCTGATAGTTACGATCCATTGTGATTAATATTTAGAATGGAATAGAATAGTTCACTTGGAAGGGACCTTCAAAGATCATCAAGTTCAACCACCTGACCACTTCAGGGATAACCAGAAGTTAAAGCATATTACTCCCCTATGAAAAAAGGCTGAGAGATCTGGGGATGTTCAGCCTGGAGAAGGCTCCAAGGTGACCTTATTGCAGCTTTTCAATACTTAAGAGGGGGCTTATAAAAAGGATGGAGAGCAACTTTTTGCTCGGTCAGACAATGACAGAGCAAGAGGGAATGGTTTTAAACTAAAAAAGAGGACATTTAGATTGGATGTTAGGAGGAAATTTTTCATTCAGAGGGTGGTGAGGAACTGGAACAGGTTGCCCAGAGAAGCTGTGGATGCCCCAACCCTGGAGGTGTTCAAGACCAGGCTGGATGAGGCCCTGGGTAATCTGATCTGCCACCTCCTGTGGCACCCCTGCCCGTGTCAGGGGGGTTGGAACTAGATGATCTTAAGGTTCCTTCCAACCCAAGGCGTTCTATGATCCTATAATTAGAGAGGGCATTATCCAAATGCCTCTTGAACACAGACTGGCATGTTAACCACCTTTCCAGAAAGTCTGCTCCAGTGTTTGGCCACCCTCATGGTGGTTAATTTTTCTTAATATCCAGTCTGAACGTCCACTGGTGTACTTGTGCTGTTCCCTTGCATTCTATCACTGGTTACCAGGGAGAAGAAACCTATACCTCCCTTTCCATTTCTCCTGCTCAGGAAGTTGTAGAGAGCAATGAAGTCACCTCTTAGCCTTTTTTTCTCCAGACTAGACAACCCAAGTGTCCTCACAGGACATGCCTTCCAGCCCTTTTAGTGGCTTTGTTGCCTTTCTCCAGACGCTTTCAAGTATCTTAATAGATTTGTATATCGTGGAGCATAGAACTGTACACAATATTCAAGGTGAGGCTGCATCAATGCCAAGTATAGTGGGAGAATTGCCTCTTCTGGCTGGCTGGCTATGCTACGTTTAATGCACCCCAAAAATGCAGTTTGCCCTCTTGGCTGCCAGTACACATTGCTGATTATAAAAAAAGTCCTGATTATGAAGCAGAAACCTAGTATTACAAAAGGCTGCGTTACTGTATGTTCTCTAAAGTACCTAAATCCTTTATTTAAGTTCAACGGTCATTCACAGAACTCCTGCATGAACCTATAAGCACTGAAATGCTCTTACTCAATTCAGAGATGACAATGGCTTCATTTGAAAGACTGCGGTTAGACTTAAAATTCCAGGAGAAAGTTTGTGTTTATAAACCCAGGGTAGCTGAAGATCAGCATTACGTATGTTGGAGATGTAAGGTTTAAGACACATCTCTGTCTTTGGTGTTTCCTGGTCATTACATGGTCTTCCTCTCAACATGCTGCCTTTTGTACAGAACTTAACTGAGGGTTGTAAACTTCATTAGTAGACATAACACTGGAAATGTAGGTATTGCAACACAGACGACTAGAATATTCAAGCTTCTGTCTCAATCCATTGCATATTAGAGGTAAGTTATGACCAGTTATTTCCAGAAACATCAGTTAGCACACTCCTCAGTGCTCTAGTAAAGGGAACATATTCAGTACAAGACCTGTACCATTTGACTGACACTAGATACAGGCAATGAAATTGCAGTGTGTATCTTTATCATAAGTAATTTTAACTGATGGACAGTAATTTAGTAACTATCAGAGCAATATGACTTGCCTCTCATGTAAGTATCTATACGAAGCTGCAAATCAAGATATTTTTTGTCTACATCATTTCGGTCCCTGAAAAGTTATCTGTTTTCTGTGCAGGACTGCTACTTACATTACAGAGGTTCTGTACATTTCTAGGAAGTACCTGAGCATTTGCATTTGTCCATGTGATTTGTCTCCCCTGTTTTCCATTGTTAGAAGTTTTTGCCTGTTGATGATGTGGTGCAGAATGGTTCCTGATCACAGCACCAGAATTTGCATTACCTGCAGGAGAAAAAAACATGAGAGAAAGTAGGAAAATCATGAGGACACAGAACACACTAACTGAAGCAGGGACAGAGCATAAACAGTGAGTCAGCCTCAGCCACAACACTTCATCTCACTAACGGGACAAAAATATTCAGAATAAAATTAGAAAGAAGTTGCAAACAAAACCAGTTCAAAAGAGCAGGGGAAAAGAAAACAGCACCAGAGAAGTAACCGAAGAGAAAACAGAAAAGGAAAAGGGTCAAGACTGAGGCAGCCAAGAGCTAAAAAGAACATTACACACTCAAAAGTCATTCAACAGTGTTTTGCTCTTATGTCATTTTCCTCCCACAGTTTCACTCTCATTTTGCCCTGTTAATTCTTTCAGTTTCTTTTTCCTCATTCAATCTATTTTCCTCTTTCTTCTCCATAATAATGCCTCATTATGGTGCATTGCATCCAATTGCAGGATGGTAGTACCTACTTTGAATAGCAATGTGTGTTATGGGATTGTATATCACATTGATCCTTGATCTCTGACATAAAGATCTTGCTAAATCTTCACTCTGGATGGATACTTCCGGCTGGACACTAGTTGTAGTTCCACTATGCATTTGTGGATTTTTTAGAAGAGGTGGTGTTGGTTCTTTCTGGCTCTTCCTGGTGGGTAAAGTCACAGAATTGGAATATGGAAGAAATGGCCTGGATTGAGATTGACTTAGTTGAATGTTTTCTCTCTGCATTTGCTCCTTTGGATGGCTATTTACTTTCGTTTCAAGGACCATCTACAGAAAGGAAAAGTCAGTTAGACTTAACACTCTACACAGCAAAGCAGAGGAATAAAAAAAAAAAAAAAAAGAGAGAGAGAGAAACATGCAAATAATTCATTTCATGGGATATGTAAAAATTATAATTTTAAAAGCAATTTAGGGTCGGAAAGAAGATAGAAATAATATTCTTAGTGGAAAGAAAGAATGGGCTGAAGCCTTAAGAAAAAGGATTGGGTCAACAGGCAACTTCAATGCATCTTTAGGGAGAATACCACTACATAAAGTTGCCATTAGCTACGGGAAAGGCAGAATCTATATGGCAAAAAATGGTTAACACTATGCTGTTTCTTACCATCTCTTTCTAGAATTTTGCCAAGTCAATTTCTAAATTGTCAGAGGAACATACATTGCAGTTAGTTCATAATCTCACCTATCTCTACATGGCTATTATCTAGCATTAGAATCCTTGCTGAGGTTTGGAGTCTTGGTACAGACAACCTGCTCTCACCCTCCTCTGATCACAGTCATGCCGAACTTGGCACACTATCATTAGGATTAGTCAAAATGTGTTTCTTAACCTTGTACCTAGATTATATGTGAATGATCTACTGATGTTTGTAATACCTTTCCTACCTATGCTCAGTATTCATTTTACTCAGTCATCTGCTCATGACTCCTAACACTTTTTCACAGTAGAGTTTTTTTTTTTTCCTTTAAAGACCTTAAAAGAAATGTTCAGTATGTTCACCTTTTTTAAAAAAACAACTTTCTTTTTCCTTTTTAAAAATTTTAATCGCTGTTCATAGAAGCAATAACACTTTTTCTCTCTCTCTGGGAAGCTGGTCACCCTTATCAATCTTTCTCATTCTGAGATTTTCTGATCTCTAAGCTTCCTTCTCAACCTTTTCTTCCCACTGACATTCTTTCCAATGCCTGTTTTACTACATTCGCTTTCCAGCTCCTGCTTTTCTCACCATCTTCCAGATACTTTGCCTCATAATATTTACAAAATATTCACTGAAAAAAAAAAAGGAAAAAAGCCCAAAACAATTTCTTATCCTGAAGTCTTGACTTACTTCCACTTTTGCTGCTCCTTTTATTTCATTGTTAGAGCATTCACTGTTGCTATCCTCCTCCTACTGCCTCACACCACCATTCAATTCAGTCCATTGTGTCCTACAATTAAATCTGATTTATCTTAATTTTGTTCTTCTTTCATTCCTTTAAACATTACATTTAAACAGTTACTTTAGTTACTTCTGTTCTCTGCAGAAGTTTCTCTAAGTCTTTCTCATCTTTTCTCTCTTGCTCTGTTTTTTTAAAGCAGATCTCATCTACTCATTTCACTGAAGATGCCAAATTACTGTCAGCTCCACTGCCAAATTACTGTCAGCTTTTTATTTTCCTTTTGATCTTAACATGTCTACCAAATAGCATCGAAATACTACCTTTCCTTTCTCCCCCGTACAGCTAAAAGTCCAGTATCAGCTTTTTTTTTTTCTTCCTTGATTATTACACTATTTTCTGATTTTTCAAGTACTACTATTTTCCCACATTAATGCATTCACAATATGGCTACTAAAATATCACTGTCTTTTATTATTAGCACTTCATCTATGCTTATCCTTCACTGGGGGAATGGGGGATGAATGGGGAGGCACTGATCTCTTCTCTCTGGTGACCAGCAACAGTACCCAAGGGAATGGCTTGAAGCTGCATCAGGGAATGTTCAGGTTAGATATTAGAAAAAGGTTCTTCACTGAGAGCGTTTTTGGGCACTGGAACAGGCTCCCTAGTGAAGTCATTGTGGCACCAAGCCTGCCAGGGTTTAAAAAGCATTACGACAACACTCTGAGACACATGGTTTGACTTCTGGGTGGTCTTGTGTGGAGCCAGGGACTTAATGTTCACTGTAGGTCATTTCCATCATGGGATATTCTGTGATTCTGTAATTCTGAAACCTGACTGTTCTGTGTATGTGGTGCATCATGCAATGGCACTTGACTACTCTTGAGCAATAAACATAAATATGTCATAAAAGCTTATATGTAAATCCATAAAGGACCTCAGAAAGAGAACCAGGATGGGGACCCCAAATAATACCATGCCAAGCTGCTCTCAAGCCAATTCACAGGAACCACCAGCCAGTCAAAGACACATCTGCACAAACTGAGAGGAACACAAGTGCACAATGGCAAATGGGAACTCAAATTAAGGACTCCGGAGAAGCAAACACCTTGACTGGGCCCCTCCAAGAGCTGTCTCAGCAAAGCCATCAGCCTTTAATGGTGATGTAATGGCTAGCAGATCAAGCCAGTCTAGTCTAGTCAGTGAATGGCTCAAATAGTCTGGGAGCACAGAGGTGAGTGGGTCTCTAAGGGGATGAGAGCACCTCTGTATCTCTAGGTGTGAGAGCACAAGGAACATCAGCTGAAGGGCCTAGAAAATCCAGGGCAGCTGTATACGTATGCTTGCATGGTCTATACCAGCAATCCGTGTAGGGCTGCAGTCTCAGGGGCTCATATGTTCAAGTGCAGTAACTGAGGGGCCTGGGATCCAGGGGACAGCTACTGGTCAGACAGTGTTTGAGACCAGTTGCTCAGCCAGAGAAGTGAGCAGGATGAGGCTATTGGTGCTATGTTTGTGTGAGTGTTCTGTCTGTCTGTCTGTGACCTGTGTGGCTGTCCATTTATGTATGTATATATGTAGTGTGCCTACGTTCTCTGCATGCCTGAGCCTACAGGGAACACTTTCAGGCTTTCTACTGTCTGGACCTGGGGACACCAAGTGGCAACAGCCTCATTTCTCAGGCTGTTGGATCCAGCCTAATATATTTTCCTCTAACACAGTCTTTCTCAGACACCAGGCTTTACAGACTTTTCCCAGTGGGAATCTAGATTTAAACACTTCTCTAAAAAATTATGACAGTATGATAAGAAGCACCAAGCTGTACCTGTAAGCATGGAAGGGGAATGGAAATAGAAGAAAATGACAGAAATCAGTAAGTGTGTCAAGAATTACAGGTTACCTGGAGGACTGAGATTTCAGAAAATAGAAGAATGTACCTCATACAATTTATTTCGATATTCTGCCACAGATAGCTGGATATCATCACCTAAAGGAAGAATCACATCATAATCCAAAGAGGGCTCCCTGGCAGGACAATGAAACCTAAGATGACAACACAACGTAAGTCACTAAGACTAAAAACAGCTCCACAGTTTAATACAGTATTACAAAGGATTGTCAGCTCACCTAGTGTTCTCTCTAGTCTAAATAGGGTTAGAGAGAGTTAGGATTTAGCTTTGTCTTTTTTTCTACCATGGATATAAAGGAAAGTTGAGCCAAAAGCAGCTCTATACCATTTCAGCAGACAGCAGAAGAAACTGCGTATTGATACATGTGCGCTTACAGCCCAGAAAGTCAACCATATCCTGGGCTGCATCAAAAGAAGCATGGGCAGCAGATCAAGGGAGGTGATTCTTCCCCTCTGCTCTATTCTCTTGAGACCCCATCTGGAGTACTGCATTCAGCATTAGGGCCCCCAGCACAAGGGCACAGAAGTATTAGAACGAGTCCAGAGCAGGGCCACAAAGATGATCAGGGGTCTGGAGCACCTCTCCTCGGAAGACAGGCTGAGAGAGTTGGGATAGTTCAGTCTGGAGAAGAGAAAGTGCCAGGGAGACCTTATAACAACTTTCCAATACCTAAAGGAGGTCTACAGGAAAGCTGGGGAGGAACTCTTTGTCAGGGAGTGGAGTGATAGGACAAGGAGTAAACTAGAGGAGGGTGGATTTATATTAGATGTAAGGAAGAAATTCTTTACTCTGAGGGGGGTGAGGCAGTGGAACAGGTTGCCCAGATAAGCTGTGGATGCCCCATCCCTGGAGGTGTTCAAGGCCAGGTTGGGTGGGGCTTTGAGCAACCTGGTCTAGTGGGAGATGTCCCTGTCCATGGCAGGGAGGTTGGATCTAGATGATCTTTAAGGTTCCTTCCAACTCAAACTATTCTATTATTCTACGATATTAGTCTCACCTTTTCACATAAGGATGCTGAAGGGCCTCCTCTGCTGTCAGCCGTTTATCAGGGTTAAACACTAAAAGTTTCTTCAGAAGATCCAAGGCAGGCAAAGGAGTAGAGGATGGTAAAATCTCCTCAAAAGTTACTCGTTGCCTAGAAGTCAGGAAACAATGATATAAGAACCCAATGTCTAACTCACAGGTAAGTTATGAATTACAGTTCTGGGAATCTCATCAAGGTGACACCTGTCTCCAGAGTTCACTCACAAATAGTGTGTCATAATTCTGGAACACTCAAAAGCACAGGTCTGTGAGTACGACAAAGACTTTTACCTCTTTGATTAGGTTTGGATTCCTTCCTCTCAGTGCTATGAACCTACGTGAAGTGCCTGCCTAACTTTTAAGACTAGTCTTTCTCTTGTTTCAGTGGAAAGAGAGATATAGGTCAGTATGCCAGAACACAGAGTAATGATCAGTCTTGTGGAAGTACTTCTGTTCTTCTTTTGACAATGCAGGAAGCCCAAACTCCTAACTTGCATGTTTCAGTTTAAATGCTGATTCCATGAATCCAACCCTAAGACCACATAAATATATTTCTATATCATTTGCAATGAAAAGATGAAGTTTAAAAATCTGGTTTTGCATTTTTTAAATCCTGAAGATATTTATTAACATAACAAACATGAAAATATTTAATTTATTTCATAGAATCATAGAATCATTTGAAAAAACAGTTTTAAAACATTATTTTTACTCATATTTTAAAACATTTTATTACTCCATGACAACATTATTTTTAGTTTAGAAAAATGATCCAACATGGAATTTGGATTTGGATTGAATGGCTCAGAAAAAATCATGAATGAGATTTCACTTGTTCTTTTACCTAGCTGGAGCTGACTCTCAGAACCTAGCCATTTGTATTCCATATTTTCAGGTGAAAAAAAAGGAGCATAAAATCCAGGAGCAGGACTGTCAAAAAAAAGTGCATTTCAGCTAGGAATGAATGGAGTTTTCCAGTAGTTTTATTCCACTGTGGAGAAGGGTTATAGAAACAAGACAGCTCAGAGGTACCGTGTTGGGTTGACCCTAGTTGGCAGCTAAGTCCCTTGCTTGCTTACTCACATCCCCACCTCTACACTTCCTGCTTATTGACATGCAGCAGCCCCATTACAGGATTCACTGAGAGGCTAGGCAGTTGTAGACAGTTGTTTAATCTCTGTAACCATAGCAGCTACACCAAAAGCACACTGGTACCCTTTTGGATCTTTGAAGTAGCCTCTCCTGCGGCAGTCTATACCAAAAATGTACAGAGCCTCTAGGCTGGCCACAATAGCATAATTTGGCCACTCCTTGCTTGCTAGGCTCACTTTCTCTAACACAGACAACTTTTAGCAACCCACTGTCACTTCAGTAATCCAGATGGGTTCTGTGCTTTTATACCCAGATAGTATTAGGGTACACTGTGTAATGGTATCCACCAGAGCCTTATACTCCCAAAAATATATATATTGGTAAGCAGTCAGAGAACTCATACCACGCATAGCTGGGCTATTGGTAATGCTGACTCCCTGATGAGGAGAGATGCCCATGTCACATATGAGTACAGAGTACTCAGAGAATAGTGACTAACTTGCTATGGCTTTAAGAGTGTTAAGTTTCCTAATTTTTACTAATCAGGTATGTAATAACTGACTAATTTACTTAAGCAGAATTATCAGGCTTTCCATGTGTGAACCAATGACATTAGATACCTAAAAAAGTCAGGATAGGAAAATTTATAATTTTGAGAAAGTACACATGACAATAGCTTGGAATGTAGGTCCAACCTCATTTTTGCTTTGTTACTCCCAGATTACAATGTCATCGCTCTTCTCATCACACTTTTCTTTTTAAACTTTATATCCCCTCCCTAGAGTCAGGTGAATGTGCAGAGAGCAGAAAGCATTTCTACTGGTGAACTCTGGAAGGTGAACAACAGGTGATTTTTTTGTCCACATTATACAGTAGATTGTTGACTTCTGAGACATATTTAATATACCCAGCTTACCAGGAACTCATGCGGCTAATAACTGAGGCCCTGTAATCTGATTGCATAGCCAAAATATCTGGAATAATGAAAAGATACCATTAATGCCAAGATTAGGGTTACCAGAGCTATACAGTTTATGAAGGAAAGCAAGTGTTTGACATTAACATAAGAATCATAGAATCATTAAGGTTGGAAAAGACCTCCAAGATCATCTGGTTCAACCATATTCCCACCACCGATATCACCCACTAGACCATGTCCCCAAGCACCACGTCCAACCTTTCCCTAAACACCCCCAGCGACGGTGACCCCACCACCTCCCTGGGCAACCCGTCCCAATACCTGACTGCTCTTTCTGAGAAGAAATTTCTTCTAATTTCCAACCTAACCCTCCCCTGGCACAACTTGAGGCCATTCCCTCTAGGCCTATCGCTGGTTATCTGCAAGAAGAGGCCGACCCCCAGCTCCCCACACCTTCCTTTCAGGTAGTTGTAGAGAGCAATGAGGTCTCCCCTGACCCTCCAGGGTAAACAACCTCAGTTTCCTGAGCTGCTCCTCACAGGACTTGTGTTCCAGGCCCTTCACCAGCTTCATAGTCCTTCTCTGGACATGTTCCAGGGCCTTGATGTCTTTCCTGAAGTGAGGCGCCCAAAACTGAACACCATACTCGAGGTGTGGCCTCATCAGAGCTGAGCACAGGGGACCAACCACCTCCCTGGTCCTGCTGGCTACACTGTTCCTGATACAAGCCAGGATGCCGTTGGCCTCCTTGGCCACCTGGGCACACTGCAGGCTCGTGTTCAGGTGAGCGTCAACCAACACCTCCAGGTCCTTTTCCTCTGCACAGCTTTCCAGCCACTCTGCCCCATGCCTGTAGCATTGCATGGGGTTGTTGTGACCAAAGTGCAGGAATCAGTACTTAGCCATGTTGAACCTCATCCCACTGGCCTCTGCCCATGTACACGTTGAAAGAAGAAATTAGCCTAAGAAAGCTCAGTAGGAAATCCTATGGAAGGGGGGTGGAATATTGACTTAAAAATGCTCTTTCATGGTTCCTATTTACTTCTCTGTAGATTTCAGAAGCATGGACTCTTATACCTACATACTTAGAAACACTAGGATATCTGAGGCAAAATGATCTGGCCTGAATCACTTGTGTTTTAAACAGACTACGAGGGATACCAGCTATCAATTTCTTCATTGTGCCACTGGGGTTACAATGAACAGTTGCAAGGGGATTTTAGGTTAAGTTGCTGTTATTAGTTTGATTTTCCACATTTGGAATACTCTGAACATATGTCTATTTTGTACTTGTTTGTCTAGCAAAAAAAGAAATGTGTCTCGCAACCTTCTTGCTGTGTTTAGGATACAGGACTTTCTGATAGTGAGTCACTTGCCCTGTGGTCTTATCAGAGTGCAAGCCTTCCGGTCATAACATTAGCAACACACTTTTCAATTATATTGCTGAGAATGGTCCTAAAATGCTATTCACATTTTTGTTATTAGTGCAGGCTATTCTTCTAACTTTAGTTTTGGTGTCTTCATATACATTTTCATCCATATTTTATTCACAGCAATGAAATCTCCAAGAAAAAAACATACATACATTTAAACTAGAATAGAATTATCCAAAACATGTTCTTAAAATAAAGTTAGCTATCTTTCTAAAAACTGTTTGTTAGCTCAGTCAGAACATGTTATGTTGCAAAAGTTAGTAAACTGTATGGACTGTTAGACTAGAAGCTATAGAAGACAATCATAATAATAATCAATTTTGGATTTAAAATATACTTTCTCCAGCTTTCAATTCTGTATTTAGACTTCCACACCAAAAAGCCCAATTTACTGTTACTACAGAAGTCCCTCTGCAGTATGATACTCTGTTTTAAACTGTTACCATCTTACAAATCTCAAAAATGTTTTCAAGCCCTGGTTCTTGTTTCTCATCTAATCAACTACAGGCCTATGTTCCTCCAACACTAACATTTCACAGATAATCTTCAGCTTCATTGGGAAGATGGTAGAATAACCTACAACAGATATATTCTTCCTGATCCAGCCAGGCTGCTTGCTTTCACTCTTTTTATCTCTTCTCTACATACCTTTCTCCATAGAAGAGTCTTACCTTCTCGGGATGGGGCAGGAATGACCCTCAAGATCTGCTCTATTTGATTCACTGTTGATGTTCCAGGAAAAAGAGGCTTCCCAAGTAGCAGTTCCCCCAGAATACAGCCAATGCTCCACATATCTACCCCTTTAGTGTAGCTACAAATAAAAGAAGAACAGAGTTAGGTTTATTTTTCCAGTACTTGGTATTCGTATCGTCTACATTACCTTATTTTGCTAGAAAAATAAGCTTGATTACTCCTTGAGTATGAACAGGTTTTGATTATAAAGTGAATGACACTGGTGAATTATGAAAGTGGCAAGAGCAGAACAGAAAAAAAAGGCTTATCCCATTAAAAGTATACTCTATAAAACCAGAAAAGGAACTATATTAAAGGTGAATACTAGGATAAGGGAATATATACATTTCACATGATCAATAGTGAAGATACAAGCTGCTGTTTAGAAACAACTGGTAGGAATCATAGAAAGGTTTGTCTTTGCTTGGTTTCTCCCTGCAAATGCAGACTGCAGCTCTGCACTCTCTCTGTAAAGCCGACCTTGCTTCCAGAGCTCATGTATTTTCTTTTTCTGCCCTAGTTCCTGAAGGAATTCCCTGTTCAGCCAGGCCGGTCTTCTGCCCCATTTACTTGACTTGTGGCACAATGGGATTTTAAAAGGTGACTGTGGAAGAAGCTCTCATGGGCCCCTGGACTCTCTAAATCCGATTCCCAGGGAACACTGCTAACTAGCTCTCTAAGAAGCTTAATGTCTGCTCTCTTAAAGTCCAGAGTGGCAACTCTGCTGACCTTTTTTCTCCTTACCCCCAAAATTTTGAACTCCACCTTGCCTGCCCTGCCTATCCCTCCTGAACAGCCAATAGCCCTCCATCCCAGCACTCCAGTCATGGAGCTCATCCCACCAAGTCTCACTAATACCGACGATATCATAACTCTACGAAAGGTCCAAAGCTTCCAGTTCATCCCATTTTTTCTTGATGCTGTGTGCACTCTTATACAAGCATTTCAGATGTGTTCCTGAACTTGCAGTGCTCCCTGGAGTGGCATAGATGCTCCTATTAACCTTGCCACCCTAAAACAGTGCTGTACCATTACTTGGCTTAACCCCAGTATTCCTAATGGTACTCCCACATCAATCCTAGTTTAAAGCCTTCTCAATCAGTCTTGCCAGGTTACAGGCCAAGAAACATTTCGCCCATTGACAGAAGTGGATCCCGTCAGGCTACATCGTTGGCACCCACATGAAAGAGAAGAAGTGGGTAATAGTCTAAAGGCTGTATCATGCTCAAAAGCTATACAGAGATATAATCTGAAACATAGATCTGCACCCGAAGGAGGAAATTTCTGAAACAGAAATCATTAAGAAAATGAAAGGTGAAAGCTATCTTATCTAAGGCAATGATCCTACCTCTTTGCCTACTAGATAGATTCATATGTCCTAGCAGTATTTGTACCAAGCTGCACACACACACGATTTCAGCTCCATGCAGTCTGCTCTTCTTTTTCGAATGCCATCTCATTATATACTTTCTGCTCTCGAACTCTCCATCTCTCCAAGTGAAGACTCAGAACTGATGACCATTTTCTCCCACACTCTCCTACATACTTTAGATTCTCTGTTCTGTGCTCACCCTCTCACCTTTTTTTTTTTTTTTTTTTTGTGTGTGTGTGTGTGTGTGTGTTTTCTTTTTTCTGCTACATGCTGGACTACATATGCTCATCTGGAAATATGAGACCTGATACTGAATTAGATGCTACAGATCATATGATGGACCAGGCTAGTGAGCCACAAACTAACAACACAGACAATTAGGTACTATACAGTAACTGGTCTGCAGTAACTGTCCATGTATAGATTCATATCTCACATCTTACCTACCTTTAAGGCAGGCAGCTCACCTCTTTCCTAGAAAGTAAGAACCTTCAAATGTCCTGAAACATAACCTGGCAAAAGCTCTTTCAAATGAGAAGTTGCTAAAGAGAAGCTAGCTTACATCAGCCAACTCAAAAAGACATTTGGACTGCGGATGACTATGCAGTCATCCAACAAAGCCGAAATATGTATGAAGAGTTCTGGAAGACTAAATACCACTTCTAGAAATGGGATGAGAAACTCTGAAGTGTTAGTAGTAGGTCTGTTCTCATAGCTTGATGGCTAAATATGCTTCAGTGAGTTGTAAAGAAAAAGGCAGTTATGCTGTGTGCCCATTCATCACATAACAGAATGGGAACATCCCATAATGCTTATTCTGCTTTCTGTTGTTGCTGCAGCAAGCAGAGGAGTGGTATCATCCCAAATGAAGCATCTACAACGAAAGCAAAAGATTAATAATTCCAATTTCCCTCAGCTAGCTATGCATCACCCTCATTTGAAATTGATAGAAATTGTATCTGCAGTCTTCTTGCCGTATCAGCTGTTACAGCTGAGACAAACTTCTTTTCACTTCATGTTTCTTTCCCTAGTCCTAGAAGGAGAGCAGAAACTGCAGAGTTCTTTAAGCAAGTGAGCAACCAAACATAAAAGACAGTATGAACAAGCAAAAACTCAAAAGCAAAAAAAAAACAACCTTCCCCAACCACCCACACTCCCCCTCAAAAACAAACAAACAAAAACCTACAACAATAGAGAAGTATCAGCAATACTCTAGGGAAAATCCTCTTTAGGGAAAAGTAGAATAGGCTAAAACTTGCAACTCCGTTGGCAGGGAAAAGAAAAGTAGTGCTTGAAAAGAAGCAACGAAATGAAGAGGAAAAACCTGCTTCCCGGAGTCCTTAAAGAAAAAT
The DNA here is from genome assembly GCA_963989345.1 of Clangula hyemalis. The sequence goes on from OZ022427.1 coordinate 158,658,605, forward strand.
TTGGAAAAAGAGGACTGAAGTATTAAAGATGTAAAGATGCAGATTTAAAGGGGATAAAGAGTAAGTCTGGTGGGAGAAAGGACAACAAACAGATGAGCTGATAATGTAGGTAAATTGGCAATCTCAGAGGCCAGAGGGGAAATGTACATGAAATAAGAGGTTTTTCTGTTGCAGAACAGAAGTTTAAATGCATGCTGAGGAACTGAACCTGTGATAAGACATTGCATCTGAGAACATTTGAAATTAACAGATTTAAGACTTCCCAGTCAATTACTTTTCCCAGCAGTGAAGAAATTATACAGTCCCATCCCTTTACTCATAACAAGCAGTTACCTCCGAGAGGAAAGTAAGATCTCAGGGGCTCGGTACCAGCGTGTTGCCACATACTCTGTTAAGGCAGGGTTGCCTTGATCCTCATTCATGTGACACAGAGAACGCGCCAGTCCAAAATCACAAAGTTTTACAAAGCAGTCTGCATCCAGCAAGACATTGGAAGGCTGAATTGAACAAAGGAAAACTAATAAGCTCTTTACTCTCTGAATTGCAGAAGGTTATTATCAAGGTTCTTATACTAGTCTCATTCTTTTCATACTTTTCCATTTAGTGTTTAACACAAAACTTGAGTGAAGGACAAAGACTAGTGACTGAAATATACCTTCTGATCTCTGTGAATAACATTTCCTGAGTGGATGAATTTAGTTGCTTTCAGAAGTTGGTAGAGAATGTAACACTTGTGGATGTCTTTCAGTAAATTTCCCTTCTTAATCACAGCATGTAAATCTGTCTCTGTAATACACATCAGTAAAGGATTATAAAGTTATGAATATGTACCTCAAAACAAGGCCAGAATAGACCATTGTACAAACTGTAACCTTCCAAGTGCATTCTCAGTGGAAGTTAACATGACTGATAGTACCCCAACAGAACCACAGAATCATAGACTCTCCTGAGTTGGAAGGGACCCACAAGGATCATCAAGTCCAACTCCTGGTTCCGCATGGGACCACCCAAAAATCAAACCACATCTTTCAGAGCATTGTCTAAATGTTCTAACACTGGATGTCCCTGAAGAGCCTGTTCCAGTGCTCAAACACCCTCTCAGTGAAGAAACTTTTCCTAATATACAATCTAAACCTCCCCTGATGCAGCCTCATGCTATTCCTTCCAGTCCTTATCAACTGGTCATCCCCTCCACTCCCCCTCATGATGAAACTGTAGACCACAATGAGGTTGCTCCCCAGTCTCCTCTTCTGTAGGCTGAACAAACCAAATGACCTCAGCCGCCCCTCGTATATCTTGCCCTCCAGATGCTTCACCATCTTTGCAGCCCTCCTTTAGACACTCTCTAATAGTTTTATGTCCTTCTTGTATCTTTATGTCCTTCTTCCAAAACTGCACACAGTACTTAAGGTGAGGCTGCACCAGCACTGAGTAGAGAGGGACAATCACTTCCTTTGACTGGATGTGTAGTAATGCTGTGCCTGATGCACCTCAGGATACAATTGCCCCTTTGGCTGCCAGAGCACGCTGTTGACTCATATTCAACCAGAATGGTTGACCGCTGTCAACCAGAATGCCCAGATTGCTTTCCATGGGATTGCTCTCCAGGCTTATCATCCCTCAGTCTGTACATATATCCAGGTGCAGAATCTGACACTTACTCTTGTTGAACTTCATGCAGTTGGTGATTGCCCAGACCTTTAATTTGTCGAGATCTCTCTGCAAGGCCTCTTTACCCTCAATGGAGTTAACAGCTCCTCCTAAGTTAGCGTTGTCCACAAACTTAGTACACCTTTGAGTCCAGCACCCAAGTCATTTATGAAAACATTAAAGAGAACTGGCCCTAAAAAGGAGCCCTGAGGAACCTCACTAGGGACTGGAATAAGTATGAGTCAGTGACTGCAGTCTCTCTGTATTGTCAGTTCAACTTGCCGCTTATGCTACAGTAATTGTTCCATTATTGCATATTTTTCTTACAGTAAAACTGCATGTAGTCTCTTCTATATTCTATTCTATTATCCTTTCTGTCTCTGTAAGTCTTCTAATCAGTTGCTCGCTGCCTTCCTTCTTCCATCTCAACTAGCTAGTTCTCTCATTATTATTCCCTTCAAAGGTTCACTGCTATTCCCACCTAATCACAACAGGTATGCACAAAAAACCTGTATTGCTCCAACTTACAAGTCTACTTACATGAATATTCATGTTAATCATTAACACATTACTACCACAGGCAGGAACAAAGATAACTCATAAGACAGGATGCATTTAAATGGCTGACACAACACTAAGTCTCACCCATGGACTCAAAGATGAGGTAGATGTCTTTGTCATTCTGAGCACGGATAACATCAAGCAGCTTGATGATATTTGGATGTTCTCCAAATTCCTGCAGAGGGAAGAGACCCAACTGTCAAAATCAAGTGTTTTTCTTGTGAATCACCAGAAGTACTGTAATTCATTTCATTTTGTAATATTCTCTAGCACAAACATTAACATGTTATTTCCTTCATTATGCTTCTACTGTAATACTGAAAATGTATTTAAGCTTGCTCCAGTATGAAACCAATCAGTCTAAAACTCTGTATGATATATACATTAGTACTACAAATCCCTCTACAGCATGTATGGATAAAATCCAGTCAACATTATGCATCTTATATTTCCTACTGAACGTAAAGAATTATTGTGGTAGTGCAAATTTAACAGAGGTGCCATCACCATTCATAATTAAAAATCCCAACCAATCAGAAAGGGTTTATTTGAAGGCAGGCTGAAGCACTATATAGACTGTAGTGATTGAACTGATTGCAATGGGAGATCAGGCAGCTACCATGCTCAGAGATACAGAAATACAAGTATTTTAAACTGGGAATGAATTCACACTTGCAGATTGACAATAGTGTCAAGACCACTTACTTTGTCCTCAACCTTACAGCTTTTATCTCCTATAGCTAACACCTCTTCACAGCCAGAGACACTGTGAGCATTTCACAATATGCCAATATTTTCATGAGCTACCCATTGTAGAAAATAGTACTTATCACTCAGAAAAGAATTATCAAAATGCCCAGATTGTGAATCAACATTTCTCAAATATAATGAACTTCATCAAGTGCATTAACTGTCTTTATGATAAACATACAGATGAAACTAAGGAATCATTATGTACAGGAAGGAATTTGCAGAGGCAAACAATATAAGAAAAACATCCAGTTACCAATGAAAGAATATTTTTTACAGCTTTCACCCTGTGCTCTCTCAGTCCTGAATTTTAAGTTAGAGCTTAAAAAACCTTCAAAAAGAGAAGGTGTAAACTCAAATTCTTAAGACTACTGAGAACCAAAAGCCATGAAAGTCAGGGCTTAATGGTACATTAACCATTTTCTCCCAAAACATCTCGGTCTTTCATTCAGGAGAGATAACCTTCTCTTTCTTTTCACAGCTCTTCCTCCACCCATCTACTCCAGAAGTGCTACACTTTCAGAGATGATCTAACTCAGAATCAACCTCTTAGGAACTGTTCTCACGTTTGTGAGAACACTTTCTCACTTTGCTCTTAAGACTGTTGCTTTTACTTCAGGCTTAAAGAATAATAGGAAACTTAAAAATCTCATATCTTCTGTACTTAAACTTGACAGTCACAGGAAACAGCCTGTGAGCCCTGCCTTGCTTGAGTCTTTAGCTAATCATATTTTAACAACATTATCACTATTCCAAAACATTGATGTTTCTACATGGTAAGTCTATGGAGGAATGGACAAGTAATTTTAATGCCACTGCTAAGGTAATTAGGCCCAGCGTGTGGTTAACTATATTCAAACATGAGCAGCTGTAAGTAATTTCATACAGAACTTACATTTTTAGTTTTGCTTTGATTACTTCAAGTGGTCAAGTTTCTTTCACACAGAATCACAGAATCACAGAATGACAGAATTGTAGGGGTTTGAAGGGACCTTAAGAGATCACTGGGTCCAACCCCCCTGCCAAAGCAGGTTCCTTAGAGCAGGTTGCCCAGGTAGGCATCCAGATGGGCCTTGAATATCTCCAGAGAAGGAGACTCAGCAACCTCCCTGGGCAGCCTGTCCCAGTGCTCTATCACCCTCACCGTGAAGAAGTTCTTTCACATGTTGGTGCAGAACTTCCTGTGCTCCATTTTTTGACCACTGCCCCTTGTCCTATCCCCACAAAGCACTGAAAAGAGGTTGGCTAAATCCCACTGTCTTACACACTTATGATATTTGTAAATATTGATAAGATCCCCTCTCAGTCTTCTCTTCTCAAGGCTGAACAGACCCAGGTCTCTCAGTCTTTCCTCATTGGGAAGATGCTTCAGGCAATGTGATGTGTTCTTTCCATGTGATAGAGGAAAAACATTTTGTCATGTAATCTTCTTAAATGCCCCAGCCCCATCTCTGAGTAGTGGCATTTAAAATTTAAGAAAAATACTTTCCATCGACAAGGAAGGAAGAAGTGACAGAAAGTGCTAGTCTATATGCTGATCACAGAGAAGGTATATTGCTAAAAAAGGTGAAAAAGCAGGGCATGTCTCAAGGGAAAAACAAGACCAACTCTCCATTTCATTCCGGTGCTTTTGCCCAGTCATGGAAAGACTGCTTGTCAAGACATTGCAGAAAAGAAGTGAAAAGAAATGTCAATGATGATCATTTTGAAAAAGGATGGGAAGAAAATACGTGAACAGAGATAATTAAAAATCAAAGAGTAGGAGGGAAAAATGGACCTTACCCGTAGGAACATAATCTCTCGAAATGTTCTCTAGAAATAAACAAAAAAAACATTTATTATAACATCAACAGAATGACAAAAGAGAGTATGGACTTCCAATGACAGAGATAAACCCATTCTCATTTCTACGGTAAATGGAAGCTCCATGTGGTAGACAGGCTTGGAAAAAACTGTTTGCTCCCTATAGAGTCACAAGTGGGCTACGGAAGTCTAGACACTACAGAACATCATTATAAGGGAGAATCAAATTGTGCATGCCTATAAAGACACTTTTTCCTCAGTGACATCAAAAAGTAGTCTGTAGCTATTAAGATATACAAAGCCTGACATTTATTGCTCCTTTTTATCCTATTGCAGCTGTAGACTATACTACTACATAATTGTCAAATAACTAGTATCTTTTGGAGACATAAATCCTGAAAGTATTGATGAATTCCCACCATATCCCCTCAGGACATGTTATAAGAATGATACCTCACCTGAGCATCTGTTCTGTTCCTGAAGGCATCAAAAATCTTTTTAACAGCAACTATTTCTCCTGTCCTGCGATCAATTGCTTTCCATACAATGCCATAAGCCTAGGGAGGAAGAAGGACAGATTAATAGTGTACTACAACATCTTACACTGAGTTCAAACCTTCAGCACAGAAGCAGAATGAACTCAACAGAGCTTCAAATCTCCAGCTACCTAGAAGAAAGAGAAACTATCAGACCCATGACATACAGCAAACACACACAACAATAGCAATACATCTCATTAGCTGTATTGTATTAAACAGGTGTCCATGCACTGTATTTTCAGAAGTACTTATCGCTGTTCTGTTTCAGCAATGCCATGGCTAATCCTAAACTGCCCTATCAACTAATGGAACTTCTGCTGCAAGACACAGGCTTGCCATATTAAGAATGTCTTTCCTAAAACAGTTGAACTTCCTATTCGCAGAAACCAGGCAAAAGGAGAGAAATCTAGAGTATAGTAAAATGAAGTTAAAATAATATAAGAAAACAGAAAGGATACTTCCAATTACATAGCTGATGTGACCAGAAATAGACATCTGTCACGCGTACAGATAGGTTTGTCTGCTTAAGATCCTGAACAAACACATCCTCTCCTGAAAATGAAATGGAAAAAAAAAAAAAAAAAAAAGATACAATCAACAACAACCTAGTACTAAAAACCTAGTACTAAAACACGTATTTGATGTACATATACTCCAATGGCTTGCACTTCATGACGCATAGCCAAGGACCTGAACGCATACTGCAGAACCACAAATATTCTTGGAAGTCTGCCTTGATGTCACTAACTGAGTATTTAAGTACAAAAATCACTCACTATGGTATATTGGAGCTGTTTTACTTTGTAAAGATATTTAAACATTAACTGGGCAACTGAGTGACAAATGACCCTGATGTGAAGACATAAGGCATTCCCTAGAATGTGGAAACTTAAGATTTAAATCTATGACCCCCAAATAAATAAATAAATAAATAAAAGATGGTGAAGGGCGTAAAGGGGAAGACGTATGAGGAGCGGCTGAGATCACTTGGCCTGTTCAGCCTGGAAAAGAGGAGGCTGAGGGGAGACCTCATCACAGTCTACAGCTTCCTCACGAGGGGGAGTGGAGGGGAAGGCACCAATCTATTCTCTTTAGTCACCAGTGATAGGACCTGAGGGAATGGTGTCAAGCTAAGGCGGGGAGGTTTAGGCTAGACATCAGGAAGAGGTTCTTCACTGAGAGGGTGGTCGCACACTGGTACAGGCTCCTCAGGGAAGTAGTCACTGCACCAAGCCTGTCGGAGTTTAAGAAGCGTTTGGACTGTGCACTTAGTCACATGGACTGAATTTTTGGGTAGACCTGTGTGGTGGCAGGAGTTGGACTTGATGATCCTTATGGGTCCCTTCGAACTTGGGATATTCTATGATTCTATGGAAATGAATCTGTACCACAAGGTAAACTGAGTAATCACCATTTGCAAGTATCATACTAGTTAAAACAGTCATCTAGAATAAGGAAAACTCAAGTTAAATTTCCTGTTCCCTCAGCAGACAACACAGCTTTTAACTTGAAAAGATTATGAACAGTTTGAATTCCCTTACTGTGAAGCTTATCCCCCTTGCTGCTGCACTTCTCTGCTCTATTTTTCTGGGCAGTGCTCACCTGTTTCAGGGCCTTTCGACAGTCTTTTAAGCACTCACGTAAGTTCATCAGCTGTGGAATTTTGCCAATACACATAGAGCTTTCTGCATATGAGAGGCAGGAAATGCAAGCATTTAGGAGACTGGCACTACCTGAGTTAAGAGCTTGACAAGCAGTTTTCATAATGTCAGTGGTGGCCTGAAGCCACTAAGGTCCTTTAAGGATGCCACTGTATGCTTGTGAAACAGTTTCCAAATGGAATCAATTTAATTTTTCAGATGAAAGAATAATGCCAATTTTGTTCAAAGAACATAACACGTTAAAAGATATATTACATTCAGTCAGAGGGAGAAAGCTGATAAGCACTGAAAGTATGGCAGCAAACCTCAAGTCAGAGGCAAACCTGGAATGAAATACAGCCACAGGAAAGATCTCGATTTCAAAATGAGAACAGACAAAGCATTGTCTTAGTGGATAAGGATGACAATGTGCCTCTCTCAAGTGCCCCCATGTAATTGCACATGAAATCTGTAACTACTGGTATCGACACAGCTAAACAACGGCAAAGAGTTGGTAGAATAGAGAAAAACAGCTAAATCAAGAAAGGCTTATAGACTGAGGAGAAAGATCCTACAAACGAGCTTTGGCTCACATAAAAATATGTAATTTTATGTGAAAAAAAAAATAAATTACTTGATGTGGCATTGTACCTTAAATAGTCGATTTACAGTACATGTGAAATAATTTGACAGACACAAACAGAAAATCTTTTTGAGGCTCAGACTCATTTCACTAATAAACTAGGTGTACTAAGGTGTACTAAGTGTACTAGCATTGCTTTGTGTGGAAACACAAAAGTATAGCATAAAACATAGGAATGGTTCTCAGTAAAGTACAAAACAAAAAATCTGCTGGGAAATTTACACCTATTTTCAGTTTCATATGCTACATTGCTGATTTTTTTAAGAACAAAAAGAGAAAAAAGAAGTCCCAGAAAGTTCTCGATTTGTTATTTGTAATACGATTTGTGATTTTTAAGGTTTAATAAGCATTACAAAGCCCTTTTTTTTTTTCCAACTGGTACACTCTGAGACATCCAACACCAGGCGCGGTTCCGGTCAGAGGCACGGACCGGGGCCGGAAGCGAGACCGAAGACAAAGCCGCCACCGGCCTTGGCAACGGCCTGGGGGGGAGTGCCCGCGCTGCAGCGCAGGACCCCGCCGCGCAGCTCCCCAGGCTCCCAAGGGCCCCCGAGGCGCTCACCCCCTTGCCCAGACGCCTCTTGATCTCGTACTTCTGGGAGACGAGCGCCTCCACCTCCGGCACGCTCATGGCGGGGCAGCCGAGGCAGCAAACGGCGCCGCGCCGCGCCCGCCCCGTTGGTTTCCGCTGCTATGGAAACAGCCGCGCCGGGCGGCGCAGGCGCAGAGTGCGACCCCGGCCGGCCGGCGGGCAGAGGCTGCCGTGGCGGTGCGGCTGCTTCCGTTCCTCCGCGCTGTCCCTCGGCGGTGTGGCCGTGAGGAGCTGCCGCGGGCTGCGCCGTGGCTGCGCCGTGGCTGCGCCGTGGCTGCGCCGTGGCTGCGCCGTGGCTGCGCCGTGGCTGCGCCGTGGCTGCGCCGTGGCTGCGCCGTGGCTGCGCCGTGGCTGCGCCGTGGCTGCGCCGTGGCTGCTGGTTGAGGGGACGGCTGGTGGAGCGCAGCGCGGCCGCCGGCGGAGGGCTCCCCTCAGGCAGCGGCGGGTTGCGGCCGTGGTGCCGCTCGCGGCTCCCAGGGGTGCGGCTGGGGAGTGTAAAACGTCTTCAGCATATCCCACCCTGCGCCTTCGTCTTACAAACTTGTAACGAGCGTGCCGGTGTCAGCGGGAGCTGTCCGACTTGCTCGCAGCACCTGTTCCAATGCACAGTAACGTTTCTCTCTTTTTTTTTTTTTTTTTTAATCTATCAGTTGTTAGTGTAAATGCCTACAATGCAAGTCGTTCCTTCCTACCAGTATGCTCTGGCAGATATTGTTTCCCATAATATCGATGCTGACAAACTGATCTAAGTATGGATTAGCTAAGTGGATGGTTAGATGGAGTGAAAATTCAACTGCTGGAATCAGACAGTTGTCATCAGTGACACGAAGACCAGCTGGAGGTCAGTCACTGTAGTGCTTTAAAGTAGGGGTAAATACAGGGGCCAGTACTGTTTGGCTTCGTCATTAATCATCTGGATAATGGGCTAGAGCGCAGTCTCAGCAAATTTGCAGATTATATGAAACAAGGAGGAGAGGTTATTACAGCAGATAGTTGTGCTACTATTCAGAGGGACCCTGACAGGCTGGAGAACCAGGCCAAGAGGAATCACATGAAGTTCTGCACTGAAAAATGCCTAGTTCTGCACTAGAGGAGGAGTAATTGTTTCCACCAGTACAAGCTGGAAACAGATGGTCTCGAAAACTGCGTGGCAGGAAAGGACCTGGAGGTCCTCACGGATAGTAAGTTGACCATAAGCCAGTAATGTGGCCTACCAGTAAAGAAGGCCAAGAACATCCATAGGACATCGAGGTGCTTGAGTGAGTCCAGAGAAGGGCAACGAAGCTGGTGAGGGGTCTGGAGAACAAGTCTTACGAGGAGCGGCAGAGGAAGCTGGGGTTGTTCAGCCTGGAGAAGAGGAGGCTCAGGGGCGACCTTATTGCACTCTACAGGTACCTTAAAGGAGGCTGTAGCAAGATGGGGGTTGGTCGATTCTCTCACGTGCCTGGCGAATGGGCTAAAGTTGCACCAGGGGAGGTTTAGGCTGGATATTAGGAAGAACTTCTTTACCGGAAGGGTTGTTAGGCATTGGAATGGGCTGCCCAGGGAAGTGGTGGAGTCACCATCCCTGGAGGTCTTTAAAAGATGTTTAGATGTAGAGCTTAGTGATATGTTTTAGTGGAGGACTGGTTAGTGTTAGGTCAGAGGTTGGACTAGGTGATCTTGGAGTCTCTTCCAACCTAGATGATTCTGTGATTCTGTGATCTTGGGCTGCACTAAGAAGAGACTTGCCAGTTGGTTGAGGCAAGTGATTTTTCACTTTTACTCACCACTGGTGAGACCGCATGTTGAGTACTGTGTTCAGTTCTGGCCTACCCAGTGCAAGAAAGACATGAACATAAAGAAGTGTGCCCAGCAAGGGGCCACAGAGATAAAGCCTTAGAACATCTGTGATAATTGGAGAGTGTGATTGTTTAGCCTGTAGAAGGCTCCAGGGAATCTTACCAATGTGTTTAAGTGGTGGAGAGGGTGATGGGAGGCAGAGCCATACTCTTCTGAAATTGAAATTTAAGAAATTCCATTTAAATATAAGAAAGATTTTTTTTTTCTTCTGTGACCATGGTCAAGCAGTGGAACAGTTTGCACAAAGAGGCTGTGGAGTCTCCATCCTTGCACATGTTCAAAAGCTGCTGAAGGTGTCCCTGCTCTGACATTCCTGTGAGATTGCATCCTCAACTATATTTTGATTATTTATAAAATATCCCTTTGTGCCTACTCAAACTTAGAGTAAGGGTGACCTCTAATATCATTGCTGATGAGATAATCACAATCCAGAAGTGTTCAGCTTGAAATGTGAATGTAACAGCAGGCTACTAGAATTTTGCTTCTCCAGTGAAACACTGAAGCAAGAAAAGAATGAGAAAAAAGCAAAAATTTATATCGAATCACAGAATGACAGAATTGTAGGGGTTGGAAGGGACCTCAGAAGATCATCGGGTCCAACCTCCCTGCCAGGGCAGGTTCCTTAGAGCAGGCTGCCCAGGTAGGCGTCCAGATGGGCCTTGAATATTTCCAGAGAAGGAGATCCCACAGCCTCCCTGGGCAGCCTGTTCCAGTGCTCCATCACCTTCACCATGAAGAAGTTCTTTCGCATGTTGGTGCGGAACTTCCCAGGCTCAGTTTTGTGGCCATTACCCCTTGTCCTATCCCCACAAAGCACTGAAAAGAGGTTGGCCAAATCCCTCTGTCTCCCACACTTCAGGTATTTGTAAATAGTACGAATATATTTTATTGATAGTTATGACGAAAGGTCAAATACCTTAACTGCATCTATTGTTTAAAGTATTTGGTTACTTGCTTATTTATTTTCTCTTTTTTTGGAGACTAACAAAAGATAAAATTAATAAAGTCTTTGCTGTGTTGAAGGTTTGGAAAAAAAAGTGCTGGAAGGAGGAGCTGGTCTACATCAATTCATTTTATGGGAACAATAGATGTAGATTGCAGTGAAGGTTAACATAGAGTTTGTCTCACTGTGTAAGAGTATAATTTGTGTGTGGAAAATTATTAATTGATGTCTGATCTCAAAGAGAAAATGTCATTGTTTATTTGGGGGAATGAAAGGAGTGCAGTTCCATTTGTCTTGGTAGAAATGTCGTGGAAGTTAAAAGGTGAGGTTGCTTTCAAGATCTCATCTAGATTGCATGCTGAGCATGAGTTATGTAAATGAATCCTTTCATCAACCCACAGAACATGTCAGTTATTCAGGTTACTTATGTATACTCTGTTACTTAACTAGTTGTAATAACAGTTGATGGTCCAGCTAGGTTTAGTGATACAGAGTCATGAGTGAACAATAGAGAAATGTTTCTTTAGGCTAATGGCCACATCCGGAGGGGCTGTCAGAGCTGTGGGTTTTCCAGTTTGCATTGTGTGCCTCATGCCGATGTAACCTGTGGCGCATGCATGCCATATCCTGAGTGCATTGGTTCTCCCGAAGAAGCTGCTGCTGCTGCTCTCTCAGTTGAACTCTGATTTCTTTAAGGACTTTTGAGCATTGGATGAGTCTGAGCAACTCCTGGCGCAGTTGCCGATTCTCAGCTTTTACTTGTTTGATATGCTGAATTAGAGATTGTATTGCTGCTTCTTCTGCTCTCTTGGTGAGAACCTGGACCTTCTGATGAGAGTCCACCTCACAGTCAGCTTTGGCCTGCAAAAATCTGCTCTTGATTTTGTGCATTTGTTCTGAATGCTGGATCTTTGTGACCAACAATTCCTTCTCCAGCTCTTTAATCTTTTTCGTCTGTTCTAACTGCAGATCTTTGAAAGGCTGCAAGTCTTCAACTTCCTTGTTCATAAGAGAATACTTTTCCTCCATATTCATCAGATTGGTTTTTACCTCCTTTTCTTTTTCTGTATACTGCGAGATTAGCTTCTCTTTCTGCATCCAGACCTGAGACAAATCATTTTGGTTCTGGTCATTTAGTGTTATTATTAGATTCTGGCACTTCTGGCTGTGTTTTGTTATGTAGGAGAGGTAAATGTTACTCTCTTCCCGATTCCGTCGGGCTTCCTCTTCCAGGAATTTATTCTCCTGCAGGAAGTACTCCACTTTTCCCATGTATGTGTTCATATGTTCAGTAAGTATTTTGTATTCCTTCTGCAAGTATGACTTCCTCTCTTTGACAAGTGTCTCCATGTCACTTATTCCTTTGGATATATCTCCATTCTTGGTTCTTACTCCTTGCTTATTTTTCCCACCACCAGTGGTGTCTTGTTTAATCCGCTTTGTAACGGATGCCATATTCCACAATGGGGTATCAAATTCTGGCAAACTGTAATGGAAAGGGAAATTATGAATTTTTAGTGAGCATTTGTGTCACATGTATGATTAACCTTGTTTTTTCTCCCCAATCATGCCATCTTACATCCTTTTGTTTTCAGTTGTTCATTACAGCAGCCAAAATGTTTGACCTAAAATTTCTCTTATCTCACCCATGTGTTGAGTTGAAGAACACAGGCACGTAATGTGCATGTGCATTTTTACATTAGTAGGTAACTGACGAGAAATAGTTCTACTAATTGAAAAATACATATCTTTTTAAAATTGTTGTTGTTTTATAATGTTGTGTTATTTCTGTACTTTGGAGAACAAAGTCAAAGTCCACTGAGGAATTATTACATGAGTACGTTCTCTGTAGGCGGAAGATCTTCTGTATAAAACTTCAGCCAGCAAGTAAGCACTGAAGGCTAAATAAAGGGATGCCTGAAGCTTACAGACATGAATGTTGATAAATTCTAAAATGTAACTGCTAGGTCATCATGCTAGACTAGAAGCTGTCTATATTAGTCTATAGAAAACATTAAGGAGAGAAATACAGATTAAGCCTTATTCTTTCATAAGGAAGGAAAAAAAGCATCTTGCGTACTACTGAAGCACAACACCTGAGTTTTCCAGAATCCTGGCACCCTATATGAAGTACAGGCCAACACTCTTGTCCCCATGAGGTGTGTGCTCAGTGACTATTAGAGCATGCATAGGCACTGTGGCTGATAGTTTCCTTTCCAGTTCCTGTGGGGTTTGCAGCCCTACCAGGGTAATCAAGACACACAGAAGTTTCAGCCAAACCTGCACTCTTACAGGATAGAGACCAAATCACACTTTTGCTGCCGCACCTGAACAGGAAGCGTTTCCTGACGTTCAGAGAGAACCTCCTGTCTTCCAGTCTGTGCCTGTGGCTTCTGGTCCTGACATTGTGCACTAATAAAAACAGTGTGGCTCCTTCATCTTTGCACACTTCCTTCCGGGCAACCTGCTCTATGTGGCCCTGCTTGAGCAGGAGGATTGAACCAGATGAACCCCCAGATGTCCCTTCCAACCTCAACCATTCTGGAATTCTGTGAAATTAGGAGGGTAACGTAATGGAGTGCAAAAGACAGTGAGATTACTTTGACCAATCAGGCAGGTTGGGGCTGCAGGTGAGAGGAAGAGCCAGTTCTGGAATGGGTACTAGAAATGTGAGCATAGGACCTCTGTGCTTCTTATTCTTAGATACAAACCCAGGTTTTCATGGAAAGAGAACAACATCCCGGGTCAGAGCCCAGTGCGAGGAAACGTGCGGTGCTAATAAAGATAAGACTTATCAAGTTAATAAAATTGACCAGAGTAATATGCACTTTTGGAACAGAGGATATTTCTCCAGAAGAGACAAACATGAATAACAGTGTTGAGGCACAATAGAAGTATAGAAGCTAAATGTGTCTGAAATCTACGCTTTTTCCTTTAATTTCAGAATATTTTTTTTTGTTGATCTTGTCTGTGTGGCACAAGTTCACGCCAGTAAGTATAGCTGAGCACATGCTGAAGCTGAGAAATAAGTTAGAAGACATGTTTTGTAATGTTTGGGAGATAACAAGTGAAGATGATGGGATATTGGTCAATGCCCTATGTTGCTCTTAAAAATTCATCTTCTGTATGTATCCAATGATTAAAAGAGAATACATCATAGGAAATAGATATCTAGAAATTATGCGTAATTTTTGTGATACCAGTGAGGAAGAGAACTGTTGAAATAACAGTAATTGGTAATATAGTTATTTGAACATATATTCAGACAGTTTGAGCACTATGCTACAATTCTACTTAAAGAATTTGCTAATTTTTCAGCATTCGTTTTATCAGAGGTTTCATTTTTTAACATACAACATTAAGTTTTAAAAATGCTGAGATACCTGCAATATAAGAGGGTCAGTTAAGTCTACAACAGATACTGAAGGAAGGAAAAAGCACCAGTATTTATGGTCCTTACAAATATAATCAGAAAATAAAGGAGTGAATTGTACTTTGCATACAGAATTTCTAAAATACTTATTCAAAAGAGGAACAGTGCCATCAAGTATTTAGAACTGGAGAGAAGTCTGAGAAGTCTAATGTTTTTAATGAACATTTTAAACTAAAACTTACTGTATCCTACTAGAACTGGTAGTCCCTTTTAAAGAAAATATGCAAAATTTGAGTGGATAGGTGAACAAAATAGAAAAAATGTATTAATCTATTGTCATAGTAACAGCAGAACAGTGTCCAAGCTAGGAGTGTGGCAGCTGCATCAGAAGTAGGGTAGTCATAGGGAAACATAAGAACGTGTACAGAAATCAGTGTAGTGTTTTGGGGAACAGAGTTTCCAAAGACTTAAAAGGGTGTCGCAATGGAAAGTAGTAGAACTGAGTTAATGCTAGTTAATGTGGTTTTATGGGAAAGAAAATAGCAGAGCTGTATAAATATTAGAGAAATGACTAAATCTGCATGGAAAAAAACAGGCCTTGCTAAAATTATTATACAAAAAGTGTTTAAAAACAAAACAACAACAACAATACTGACCTTTCCTGCTTTTGTGGTCTTCACAGAGTTTCCAGATAGCTCCTTCTGGCTTGCTGATTCTGGCTTACTAGACGGCATTTGCAGATAGCTAAACTGTGATCGCTGAGCAATGGTGGTGTTAGTAAGCTGTGTGTGTCCATGGTGATGAAATACCGCGAAGTCACAAGAGAAGTTCAGTAGTGAGATTCTCAGAGCCTTTTCAGTTCCTGGCTTGGTTGTGAAGCCTGACTGTGAAGCTCTTCGTTTAATTAAATTGGAGTTAATTTAGCAGACACATGAGGGCACTTTGGCTTATAAAAGTGTGATTTTTAGTGGCCACTATATAAAGAGGGAAACAGTCTCAGCTACCTACAAATAGACATGTATGCTGAAGGAAAAGGTATGTCTTAAGCCATGATCGTCCTTGAGGATTAGATGCCAGTATCTACTCAAGCATTTCTGGTCCGTATATTTGGGTTTTCTTTCCAACAGGTTGGCAAACATTTCTATATTTCACAAAGATAGGAAGGGATGGATGTGGGGAAGGAGTATTTGTGACATTTCAAAAGTAGATTAAAGAAGGGATTTTTGCAAATGAACTCCTTATTTATGGAGGGGTTCCTCATTTTTAAAAGGAAATTGATAGCTTGGGATGCATTTTCTGATTTTTGTAGGGAAAATTAGAGAATATGGTAATGCTAATTCTGGATTTGCCCAGAGAATTATGGTGTCTGTGGGCTGGTTGATCACTGCAAGAAGGATGCAAGCTAATATGCTTGAGAGTGGTCCAGCAACTGGCAGTATCACAGAATCATAGAATCACTGAGGTTGGAAGGGACCTCTGGAGGTAACCTGGTCCACCCCCACCTATTCAAGCAGGGCCACCTAGAGCAGGTTGCCCAGGACCATGTCCAGAGAGCTTT
This sequence comes from Clangula hyemalis, assembly GCA_963989345.1. The sequence goes on from OZ022427.1 coordinate 158,674,499, forward strand.
TGAAGGTCTCCAAAGAAGGAAACTCCACAACTTCTCTGGGAAACCTGTACCAGTGCTTGGTCATCCTTCACAATAACAAAATGCTTCCTGACTTTCAGATGGCTTCTCTTGTCTTCCAGTTTGTGCCTGTTGTCTCTTGTCCTGTCACTGGCACCACTGAAAACAACCTGGCTCCATCTTGTTTTCACCTTCCCTTCAGTTGTTTCTGATGTTGCAAGATCTCCCCCTGAGCCTCCTCTTCTCCAGGCTGAAAAGTCCCAGCTCTCTCCGCGTCTCCTCACAAGAGAGGTGCTTCAGGCTCTTGATCATCTTGGTAGATCTGTGTTGGATTATTTCCAGTACATCCATATCTCTCTTGTACTGGGGAGCCCAGAACTGGACCCAGCACTCCAGGTGTGGCCTCACCAGCGCTGAGCAGAGGGGAAGGATCACCTCCCTCAACTTGCTGGCAATGCTTTACATAATGCAGTTCTGAATACAGTTAGCTACTTTTGTGGCAAGCTACTTTTGTGGCAACAAAACACGTAATGTGTTTTGTTCTGTTTTGTTTTGTTTTAAATTGAGGCTCGTGTGTGTGCATTTGGCTTGTCCTGATGGCTAGTGTAGATGATTGCTCACGTGCCCCAAAGCTCCTCGTGCTGATACTGGATTTGCCCCTTGGTAAAGGACCGCGTTCCATGTGTTCAGCTTTTCTTCCTTACTGTGTCGTCTGTATGTATGTATTTATTTACTTCTCTGAAGGAAAGGGTGGATTTTTCATGGGTCTCTCTGTGCGTGTCTCGAATCAGGCTGCAGTAAATACACGTAAGCGAGTAGGCTGCAGCGCGTCCTGGACAGTATCAGAGTGCTACTCTGCTAGCAGTGGAGAGCTGGGTGAAGGTATCCAAGGTAAAGGCTTGTTCTGCCTCAAGTTGAACGGAAAGTTTCAGAAGTTGAGCATCCCGGGGGATGTTTGTAGGACTGTTGTTAGACAATAAAAGTTCAGATGGCTGTCGACGAAGGGGATTTTTTTGGTTCTTTTCGATAGCTGTTCCTGCCGAAGATCGCATCGGTCACAAAAGGTAGTAGTAACCTTGTGGTTTCTATGTTCTGTAGCATCTGTAGCAAAATACACTGGCAGATGAACAAATGAGCAGGTACAAATACACATGACTCTATAGCTGAGATTAAATAACGTGCAGTTTCTTCTGTGTTTATCTTTCAAAGCACGTTGTTGCTGAGCACCTGAGCTTTTTGCTCACATTACCGAGGAAAGGAATGGCTGTGCTTCTTCCCCCCCATCCCTATTTTTTTTTTTTTTGTTTCTTTTCTCTTCTCCCTCGATGACAGGGACTCGAAATGTTTTCCTTGGATGTCCATGTGAAAATTAAAAAAAAAAAATGCTGATGGTGAACACACTGACAGAATTGGGTGACATTTTCAAGGTAGAGGAGGGCAAAGAATGTGGAAATTCCTTGTACGTTAGTGGTGCTCTGTTAACAAAACTGACGTACACGCCACTTGCTGTTTCTAGTTTTTTGGTTTGGTTTTCCTTTCAGTAGTCTCCCCGAAGGCTTTTGTGGACACATGGTGTATCTTTTCTGTTCTTCCAGTATTCATTTGTCAGGAAAGACGACCATGAAATCCGAGGGCTGTGGACAACCATCTACCAGGTGGTTGTGGCAGACTCCGTCGGTCATGTTATTTGTGCTTTTAGCTTGCCCTTTCCTATATCTTGAGCTGATTTTTTTTTTTTTGCAGCGCTATGTTTGCAGTGATAGCATTGCTGCCGACATATTTTTGACTAAAAATGATCTTAACTGTAGTAGTGAATTCACAGAGTGTGGCTTTGTGTAACGACTCCATGATCACAACTTTTTTTTTCCTTTGTCACAGATAGGAGGAAAGCTCTTTCCAGAGAGATGGAAAAGGAATTAATTATACCTTTGCCTCATCCTGTGAGACCAGAAGACACTGAGTAACTAACTGTAAGCTGCGATTCTCAGGCGTCGCATGGCTAAGAGTCTCGGGTTCCTTCTCTGCGTGCTCCCCAGGGCCTTAGGCATGAGAAATCTTAGGCTTTATGTTTTTCCCTATGAAAAGCTGTCCTGTTAAGGGGCGTAGCTGACTAACTTACGGTTCTGGTTGGATTCAAGGTACTGAACTATCACGGACACGGATTCACCTAATAACGTAGCACACCCTCGCTCTAGTCATGTTCAGTGAGAACTGTCACGGCTAGGAACAATGCAAAGAACAGCAATTTTTAGAGACTTACTGATGAAGCAAATTACATGTGGGTTCTACTACTGTTTATCTTGTTGCAAATCTTAGTACATAGATTGTTTCCAAAATGAAATCTGATGTTACTGCATTTGAATATGGTTTTAGATGTTGCTTGACAGTAACCTAAGGTATCACCCTTTTCATTATTTCTTTCCTTTTAAAGATGATTTTTTAGGAGCACATAAGGAAAGTCACAGACTTGCAGCAAAATCAGGGATGTTCACAGACCACCTACTGGCATATAAATTTAGATGCACTGGCTAAATATTTTTTCTGGATGCTAGCATAAGGATTTTATTCTACTTTATATCCAATATATCCCTGGGCAGGTAGTTGAGTGGTTGGGAACTAAACTGTAGTTTTATTCTGTTCACGTACTATGTGTTTTATACTGGAAGTCTGCAATGCATGGTGATTCTTTAACTCACGATGTGATTCCATTTTAGACAAAAATAGAGCTGGAACGAATAATAGGTTCAGTGGGTAAGAAAGTTCCACAAGAAATTGGAAAAAAAGTGAAAAATCTCTCCAGTGGCCTCTCCTTGGTACACAGTAGGGATTTTCAGCAACTGCTGCAAGGGATCACTGGGGAATCTCCACTGAGACTGGCGGAAATGAATGTTAAAGAATTTGCTGGCTTCCACATAGGACTCTTAAACAAGGTAAACAGGATGGAGATCTTGCATGATTAAGCAGCTGATCTGTTTTAAATGGGTATCTTTTATGGACTTAACGTAGAAGTAAGGAAGTAAGTACTTTTTGCTGAATTGTGAAGAATGTACCATAGGCATAAGTAGTGAGAGGAGCAAATGCAATTTTTTGCATGTGTTTTTGTGACACAGTTTGAAAATCCCACAGTAGTAGTCAAAGACAACTGTGATGAAAGTGACAACCTCTGCAAAAGACAGCTAATATTGTTAGTCCAGGAATTAACCTAGTTAGTTTTAATAAAGCTGAAAGAGATAATGCTGAATAAGATTGTGCTAAAAAGGGTTGAGTCTGCTGTATCCAGTTAGGAAGGTCTGAAGTTGTTTCAGAATATTTTTTTAGTAGTTAACGGTTTTACAGTCCATAGAGCAATTTCTTTGTGCATGAGAACTCGTGGGTTAACTGAAAGTCACTTGTTTTATTATAAAACTAGGATTTGAAGCCACAGGCATTCAGAAATGCATATGATACTCCTCGTCGCAATCTTCTAGATCAGCTAACTAGAATGAGAACCAATCTTCTGAAAACACTCAGGCATACTGTGGGGCAGGATGAAGGTAAATCACTACAATTATTTATTAACAGTCTGGTACAGCTATTTGATTCACCTAAGTAGTGTTTCTGTCCTCGGTGTGGGAGAGGAAGTAGACTTTGCATGATTTGTTGGTTCAGTTGTCCTTCCCTAAATTCTGAAGGAAAAGAATGAAACTTCTGCCTTCTGTCACAAAACATGTTGTGCATGCTTGGAATTTGAAAAATAAATTTCATGGGTGAGCTTTCCTATGCAACAGGATGCAGTATATGTTTTTATAGTGATGGTGAAAGGAAAGAGGGGCTTTATTTGCCTTTTGCTTTTCCTTTGTAGAGGGAAGAAATAGTGATTTCTAGTTCTTAAATGCTAACACTTGAAATGGAAGCATGTGAGGCTTGTATTTCCTTAGTTTTAAGGTAGACTAAATTTAGATACCTTGTTCTGCTGCAGACTGCCTTCACAGCATTCCTGTTGCTCAAATGGGAAATTATCAGGAGTAGTTGAAAATGATGCCTTCACCCCTTAGGGAGATTGATCCAGATCAACCAAAAAGGCTTCATACATTTGGCAATCCATTCAAACAGGATAAGAAGGTAGGAGAAGTTTTGCTATCTGCTGTATCATTATTTGAAAAGTAACTAAATTGTAACACAGAGGCAATTACTCTAGTAGTGAATTGACGAAGCAATTATTTTTTACTTAAAAAAAAATGTCTTTTCAGGGCATGATGATAGATGAAGCAGATAAATTTATTGCTGGGCCTCAGAATAAGGTCAAGCGTCCTGGAGAGCCCAATACTCCAGCATCACTAAAGAGAAGGCGTAGCATGTCACTGCTATTGCGACGGCCACAGTCACTACCTGTTGTGACAAACCATGTTGGTGGGAAAGGGCCACCCTGTGCTGCTGGATCTCCATCATATCTGAACCTCAAAGGCATGCCAACAAATAAAGGTCTGTTGGAGTTGTTGTAGTACAGGAGCTTGTGTGGTCATAAGTGGAAATATGTGTGCAAAAAAAAAGGTCTCTGTGCTTTCTATGTTAATTCAAAAGGATACATAAGTTTAAGAATTAATTGGGACTGAATTTCTTTGGTTGGCTTAGACAAACAGGCTGTTGCTATAGCTAACGAAGTCCTGAATGAGCAATAATTTTGAACTGTTTTTAAAAAGTGCTGAAACCTTTCACCACGATGGTTTGGCAGTAGCAAGGATTTCATTTCAGCTTTCAGTTCTCATTTGTGTATTCTATAGTGGGGAAGGGAGAAGTGGGGAAGGAAAGTGTAAAAAAAAAAAAAAAAAATTTAAAATTTCTCACAAATAGTAATTTACCCACCTGTTGTAGCAGAGTCAAAAGAAAAATTTGCTGGAACTGGGGGAAGGAGGGGAAACTTTAGTTTACTTGGAAGTCATAACACTGAAATAGGAATACAGAAAATAACTTCACGACAGTCATATGAGATGGTAGCAGGTATTCCTGTGGTTGTGTCAAAGGGTGAATAAAACTACTGAAGTGATCTGACAGTGCTGAGTAACTCTCTACACAGTACTTTAAACAAGAAGGGATGCAGAAGAATTCCCTTCTGTGTTTTTGATACTGCAGTTATGCACTGCTAAGATACATCTTCTTAATTTTCAGACATTGGTAACAGTACTGTCCAAGATGGTAATGGAGAGAAGAAAGCAGAAAATTGTCAGTTGCTGGAAAAGCAAATCGATGGCTTGTCTGTGCAAATGGCTTCTTCGGTTTCAGCTGTTATGGGAGAGGATGGAATGTTACCCGGTGACTTAAACTTTCTACCTTATGAGTTCAATTGCTTAAATGAAGATGGTTTGGATCGTAAGCCTGGTACCAATGCACTTGTTCGAGGGCCTCTAAATTACAGTGCGGCCGGAGATGACCAAAAACGGGTGATGGAGTCTACTTCTGAATCTGTGCTGAATTCATTTAAAATAACACCGACAATGTTGAAGGGAAGCAATGCTGATATCAAAATTAGAGTGATGAAAGAGGTTCGCAAACCTGGAAGAAGTAAGTTCTTTATTAGTGTATTAAAAATAGGCTAGGGATACAGAAGACTTTTCTTAAAATGAGGATCTATTTTGAAAATAAAACCTCAGATTTTGAATAATTTTTGATTACTTGTGTACGAGTAGTGGAAGAACAAGAAAGTAAGTACATGTATTTACAGTCCAACTTTATATCCTCACCATACTTACTGCAGCACTCTTAAGCAGGCTTAGTCACAGCACCATTCATGTTTTCATAGTTGGTTCAGATAAGAAAATACGGAAACCAAGGAAAAAATACCATTGTTTCAAATCTAATGTGTCCAGTTTGTTCTTTTGCACTACTTTTTTTTTTTAAAAACTTTATACAAGGTAATCATATTAATTGTGCTCATGCTCCACATAGATTAGTCATCTTGTAAAGAGTAGTTATCTAAAACCTCTGCTTTCAAAAATGACAGCTCTAGGTTGAAACGTGGCTTGGGATCCCTTTGTTTCTATTAACTGCTAATCATGGCAGTGTGTTCATGGAGATACAAGGCTTCTCTGCTGATTAAACCTAGACTGCATTTTCCAAGGGCAGGTGTTTCTAGATATTGCTCTTTTAAGAGAACAAAATTTTTCAGCGCTGCATTTGAATACCAGCTAATCAGTATCACTTCAAATTATTGTTATGCTGGCTTTTTTCTTGTCTTATGTGCATTACTGTATGCAGAAATGGGAAACTCTAGGCTTTGTTATTTTTCCTTTGGCTGTTAAGATTTATTGAAAATGCATTTGCAAGATCTGTTTCTAATATCTGTTTGGATCTTTTCTTTAAGATTATGAAAAAATCTTCTCTCTTCTTGAGGAGGTACAAGGACCAATGGAAATTCAGAAGTATGTCATTGAATTTGCTATAAAGGAATCAGCAAGGTTTGTATAAATATAAATGATTCAGAGTTAAATGCTACATCCTTCATGATAGTAAATCTCAATCTTTTCCAAAACAAGTACTTTGTTTTGACATACTTAAATTACCACAGTTTTAGTGGTCAAACTGCCATTGTATTTTCTGGAGTAAATGGTCGTTACCTAGAGCTGAAGTGTGAAATAGAAAGATATGGGTGGTTATGGAAGAAAGACCCAGAATTTGCCTGGTTTGGGGAAAGATGGCTGTATCAAATTAAATTTGCCATTCTCATGTCAGAAATGAGGGAAGCTCTTCCATGCTGGAAACAGAGAGCCTCTGGTAATACTGTTTGTCATGGCAAAATAATACTGAGTTATTTAACTGTTATTTTTGGAAGAAAAAATGAAATTACTTCCCTTCTCTTCCCTAGGTTTAAAAAACATGTCTTAGTACAACACTTAGAGAGAATACTAGAGGAACTAGAGTTCACCAGGCTGCCCAACAGAGTTAATCATGTCAACAGCAGATAATAGTGTACCAGCCAGAGGAATACGGACCAGGAATGCGTTTGCTGTGCCACAGAAGAGTGGAAGAGGATGTAGCTGTTGCCCTCACTATCCTGGCAGTCAAGTGATTTTACTGTCAGAGTCTGAGAAGCAGCAGCAGAGCTTTAACTTTACGAACCTCTATCAACAGAAGCTGGCTGTAACCCTAAGGATGTGCTATGAAAGGTGTGGCTTTTTTCCTGTGGAGGGTGCTATTTGCTCAACAGGCTGAAGAAAATAACCATCGCTGCCCTTCCTGCAGGTGATGAGAATTTACTCATTTGAACACTGCCATTAGCTGTTTTACATGCTATAAGCAGCAGATCGCACTAAAATGGGGCACTGTCAAATGCACACACTGTCTGCATCGTGGAGAGATCCCATGTGTTGCCCCCCCCAAAAAAAACAAACAAACAAACAACCTCCCAGAAACACCTGCACTGGTAATATTGCATGTTGCCAGCACAGAGACAAGGGTCTTGTTCCCGAGAACTGCTAGCCATGCCTTTAAACTTGAGATTCAGTGTAGGTGAGTGTAAAGAAACTGCTATTGTGTTAATGAAAGTTAAAGACAGACCTGTGATTGTTACCACCTGGTGGTCACTAAACAATCTACCTCAGACTCTCTTCTGTTTTGTCTGCAGACATTATGAAAGTGCACCTGAGGCTTCCCAGGTCCCCGACTTCAGTTCTCTTTCATCCTGTGAGGAGGACGGAGATTCTTCAGGTGGCCTTGGCACAAGCTGTGCTTTGGAAGCACTAAAAGGAAACGCTTTTAAAAATGTGTATTTTAATGTTCATACAAAAGAGATTATTTTTGAACAGTATTGTTACCGGATCACTAATTTGATATTTTAAATGTATAAATTTTTTTTATACATAGGTATATGTATAAAATAAACCATTTTATTAATTTTTATTAAGTGCTGAGGAGTCTGTAGCGGGCAGCGCTGAATTCCTTGAATTGTCTGTTACCAACAGACCGCTAATATTTTTTGTGAAACCAGTCTGCATACCCTGAAACTCCACTTCTGGTAATAGCTGCAGAATGTGTTTGTACTTACCTCCCAGTAGCACGTACCCTGGAGCACCTGCCTCATCAGTCAGCTCAGCCTGTGCAGGGTGTACATTTTTGTTCCAAGTCTAAAGTATTAAAGGCACCAAGTTCCAGCTTACCAAATCCTTGGTTACCGGAGTTAATATCCTCTCCTCCGTTCCCCTTACTCTTTTGTTCAAAGGTAATGTTGTGAATCACAGAAAATGCAATGAAGACTGTAGCACCTGCACGTAATTAATTTTTTCTTTTTAAACAGTAATATGCCAGTAGTAAATGGCTCTTCAGATAATTTTATTTTCAGTTGTTCTCATTTAAGAACATCCTCCTGCTCCTTTAACAGCTTTCCTTTAAAAGACAGGTTGAAGTTGTGCTCGTGTTAACAAGCTCTTTACAAAGCACTGCGACTATCCTGAGGATTCCACTTGACCAGCCAGCAGAAGAGGCAGGGAAACAGATTTAAGTTGATGGCCTGAACTTCTCTTCCTATTACTATTTTTAGTACTAGACAGCCTGTGAGACATCTTTTCCTTCTCCTGTGAAGCAGTGGCCTTGTCTTTCTGGAAGAGGTTGTTTGACCATTGGAATTACACCAGTGAGATTCAAGAAGGAAATAAAATCCAAAAGCAGCATATCTTTATTACTATGTTAAGTGAGAAAGTGACACGTGGAAAGAACTTGTTATAAACATTTCTGAACTCTTTTCTTAGTGGTAATGTACTCATCTGTACCGTTGAACATACTTAAAACACAGTAATACCTTGGAATACATAGGGCGATTCATCCCTTCAGGATCTTTACACGGCAGCTGTATGTCACCACAATACACCTCTCTTGCCTAATGGTAGACTTCTGAGAGGGAATTTATTTACAGTAGGTCAGGTATACTGTGTGTATGTGGTTTTGAAATGCCAGGTTATGTGCATAGAACTGCCTGTAATACACTATTTTTTAAATAGGCGGTAAGAGGAGACAGCATTCTTCTAGTAGATTCTCTTTTATGTTTCTTTCATGACTCCAGGGGCACTCACTTGACCGTGATGTGCCTGAGCAGGGTCTGTGACCTGGTTAGCATCTAAACCTACTCATCTCATGTGGTACAGCTGTCTGCTAAATTAGTTACAGAAAGATGGTGACTTCAACTCAGACAGTTCTCTCTTACCTCACTATTGTTTTATCTGGATAATTTGAATTTGGATCAGAACAGCGGAGGGAAAAGATGCCTTACACTGAAATGGATGCGAGTCTGTGAGAAGAAAGCCAGACGTCCGTGGAGACTGTGCCAATGAAAAGATGAAGAAAAATGAGTGGAATAAATCTCAGTGCATGTAGTCCTGCATCCCAAACGGAGCATAGAAGAAAGGTTGCTTGCTTAGAAGACCAGTGGATGCTTCATGCCCATGTTAAAGAGAATATTAACAGACAGAATTCTTTGTAAGACAAGCGGCCATGCGTGGTGTGGGTAGCAAATACATTAGAAAAGATACAGCCACAAGCTCTGAATGGCACAGTTCGCTAGATGTAATCCGCCTGACAAACCCTCCCGCGGGCGCCCACTGCCGGCACCTGCTGGTGGGAAAGCGGTACTGCAGGCGGCGAGCATGAGCGCATGCGCAGTGGCGCCCACGGGCGCCTTCTGCCGCCACCTGGTGGTGGGAAAACAGTACTGCAGGCGGACGGGCTCCGCGCATGCACCGTGGCGGCCGCGGGCGCCCTCTGCCGCCACCTGCTGGAGGCAAGGGGGTACTGCAGCCGGCCGGGCTCAGCGCATGCGCGGTGGCGTCCTTGTCCGCCCTCTGCCTCCTCCTGCTGGAGGCAATGGGGCACTGCAGGCGGCCGGGCGGCGCGCATGCGCGGTGGCGCCCGAGGGCGCCCTCTGCTGACACCTGCTGGTGGGAAAGCGGTACTGCAGGCGGCCTGGCTTCGCGCATGCGCGGTGGCGCCCTCTGCCGCCACCTGCTGGTGGGAAAGCAGTACTGCAGGCGGCCGGGTGGCGCACATGCGCGGTGGCGCCCGCGGGCGCCCTCTGCCGCCACCTGCTGGAGGCAAGGGGGTACTGCAGGCAGCAGGGCGGCGCGCATGCGCAGTGGCGCCCGCGGGCGACCTCTGCTGACACCTGCTGGTGGGAAAGCGGTACTGCAGGCGGCCGGGTGGCGCGCATGCGCGGTGGCGCCCGCGGGCACCCTCTGCTGACACCTGCTGGTGGGAAAACAGTACTGCAGGCGGACGGGCGGTACGCATGCGCGGTGGCGACTGTGTCCGCCCTCTGCCGTCACCTGCTGGTGGGAAAGGGGTAATGCAGCCGGCCGGGCGGCGCACACGCGCGGTGGCGCCCGCGTCCGCCCTCTGCTGACACCTGCTGGTGGGAAAGCGGTACTGCAGGCGGCCGGGCTCCGCGCATGCGCGGTGGCGCCCGCGGGCGCCCTCTGCCGCCACCTGCTGGAGGGAATGGAATATTGCAGGCAGCCGGGCGGAGTGCATGCGCGGTGGCGCCTGCCGACGCCCTCTGCCGCCACCTGCTGGTGGGAAAACAGTACTGCAGGAGGCCGGGCTGCGCGCATGCGCGGTGGCGACCGCGGGCGCCCTCTGCTGACACCTGCTGGTGGGATAGCGGTACTCCAGGCGGCCTGGCTTCGCGCATGCGCGGTGGCGCCCTCTGCCGCCACCTGCTGGTGGGAAAGCAGTACTGCAGGCGGCCGGGTTGCGCACATGCGCGGTGGCGCCCGCGGGCGCCCTCTGCCGCCACCTGCTGGAGGCAAGGGGGTACTGCAGGCAGCAGGGCGGCGCGCATGCGCAGTGGCGCCCGCGGGCGACCTCTGCTGACACCTGCTGGTGGGAAAGCGGTACTGCAGGCGGCCGGGTGGCGCGCATGCGCGGTGGCGCCCGCGGGCGCCCTCTGCCGCCACCTGCTGGAGGGAATGGAATATTGCAGGCAGCCGGGCGGAGTGCATGCGCGGTGGCGCCTGCCGACGCCCTCTGCCGCCACCTGCTGGTGGGAAAACAGTACTGCAGGAGGCCGGGCTGCGCGCATGCGCGGTGGCGACCGCGGGCGCCCTCTGCTGACACCTGCTGGTGGGATAGCGGTACTCCAGGCAGCCGGGAGGCGCGCATGCGCGGTGGCGCCCGCGGGCGCCCTCTGCCGCCACCTGCTGGAGGCAATAGGGTACTGCAGGCGGACGGACGGTACGCATGCGCGGTGGCGACTGTGTCCGCCCTCTGCCGTCATCTGCTGGTGGGAAAGGGGTAATGCAGCCGGCCGGGCGGCGCGCACGCGCGGTGGCGCCCGCGTCCGCCCTCTGCTGACACCTGCTGGTGGAAAAACAGTACTGCAGGCGGCCGGGCTCCGCGCATGCGCGGTGGCGCCCGCGGGCGACCTCTGCTGACACCTGCTGGTGGGAAGGGGTACTGCAGGCGGCCGGGTGGCGCGCATGCGCGGTGGCGCCCGCGGTCGCCCTCTGCCGCCACCTGCTGGAAGAAACAGGGTACTGCAGGTAGCCGGGAGGCGCGCATGCGCGGTGTCGCCCGTGTCCGCCCTCTGCCGCCTCCTGCTGGAGGCTATGGGGTACTGCAGGCGGCCGGGCAGAGCGCATGCGTGGTGTCGCCCGCAGGCGCCCTCTGCTGACACCTGCTGGTGGGAAAGCGGTACTGCAGGAGGCCGGGCTCCGCGCATGCGTGGTGGCGCCCTCTGCCGCCACCTGCTGGTGGGAAAACAGTACTGCAGGCGGCCGGGTGGCGCGCATGCGCGGTGGCGCCTGCGGACGCCCTCTGCCGCCACCTGCTGGAGGCAATGGGGTACTGCAGGCGGCCGGGCGGCGCTCATGCGCGGTGGCGCCCGGGGCCGCCCTCTGCCACCACCTGCTGGAGGCAATAGGATACTGCAGGCGGCCGGGCGCTGCGCATGCGCGGTGGCGCCCGAGGTCGCCCTCTGCCGCCACTTGCTGGAGGCAATGGGGTAGTGCATCCGGCCGGGCGGCGCGCATGCGCGGTGGCGGCCGCGGACGCCCTCTGCCGACACCTGCTGTTGGGAAAGCGGTACTGCAGGCGGCCGGGCGGCGCGCATGCGCGGTGGTGCCCTCTGCCGCCGTCTGCTGACACCTTCTGGTGGGAACGCGGTACTGCAGCCGGCCGGGCTCCGCGCATGCGCGGTGGCACCCGCGGGCTCCCTCTGCCGCCACCTGCTGGGGACAATGGGGTACTGCAGGAGGCCGGGTGGCGCGCGTGCGCGGTGGCGCCCGCGGTCGCCTTTTGCCGCCACCTGCTGCTCGAAACGGGGTACTGCAGGCGGCCGGGCTCCGCGCATGCGCGGTGGCGGCCGCGGACGCCCTCTGCCGACACCTGCTGTTGGGAAAGCGGTACTGCAGGCGGCCGGGCGGCGCGCATGCGCGGTGGTGCCCTCTGCCGCCGTCTGCTGACACCTTCTGGTGGGAACGCGGTACTGCAGCCGGCCGGGCTCCGCGCATGCGCGGTGGCACCCGCGGGCTCCCTCTGCCGCCACCTGCTGGGGACAATGGGGTACTGCAGGAGGCCGGGTGGCGCGCGTGCGCGGTGGCGCCCGCGGTCGCCTTTTGCCGCCACCTGCTGCTCGAAACGGGGTACTGCAGGCGGCCGGGCTCCGCGCATGCGCGATGGCGGCCGCGTCCGCCCTCTACCGACACCTGCTGGTGGGAAAGCGGTACTGCAGGTGGCCTGGCTTCGCGCATGCGCGGTGGCACCCGAGGCCGCCCTCTGCCGACACCTCCTGGTGGGAAAGCGGTACTGCAGGCAGCCGGGCGCCGCGCATGCGGGGTGCTTATTACATCGTTCTTTTTATTGATGTGTAATTTCCAATGCTCCTAGATTTTTCTTCATATGTAAATGAAAGGTTTGAGCTAATTCCTATTGAAAATATTTCAGTTACTTGCTTAGTTGCATTGTCCTTTCTACATTCAAAGGTGAAGCAAAAGGTGATTTTTGCTTCTAGAAACCCCCCAGTTCTTTTGTCTGCACTCCGCATGCTGTAAACCAGGGGAAGGGGAAAAAAAAAATAAATAAAAATAAATAAATAAATAAAAGAACACAGCTGCTGCTGCTGCTACTGCTCTCTTTCTTGTGGTTTGCCCCCTCCCCTTTCCCAGGTGATTGGGTTTGGGTGCTGGGCGGGGCCAAATGTTATATGAGCCCCAGGCATGCCATCAGAGAGCTCCTTCTGCCTGGGCTGCTCTTTGGGGTCGGTGCTTTGTTTATTCTTCAGTTAGCTACATGCAGGGTTCTTTTGGTGGGTCAGAGTCTAGTAGGATCTGTTAGAGGAAACCAATCTAGTAGTATGTGCATTTATTGCATGAAGCTATTTGGAGGTAATTAATTGTTATAGCACATTTATGGCTAGGATGTCAATGTTATTTTGTGTGTTTGCTTTGTTGTTCTAGGTCCCTCGTGATTTTTGCAGAGTTACAGGGCAGATGCCACCAGGTCTACCCCTTTTGTTGTTTTTGTTTGATTTTTTTTCTTATTTTCTTTTTCTTTTTCAGAAGGGGGGAGGGGGAGGCTGGCTGCCAGGTCTTCTCAGCAGCCACTGAGGACAGAAGTGGCTATGTGAATGGCAGGGAACCAAGGGTGGAAGTGACATCAGGGTGCGCCTTCAGTGAGGGCCAAAGACGCTCTGTGGCTGGCTGGACCTTGAGGGCGGATGTGGCATCACAGCAAGCCTTTGCTGAGGGCAGAAACAACCCATCATTGGCTGGGAACCCAGGGCGGTAGTGATGGTAGGGCGAACGTTCACTGAGAGCAGAAGCACTCCGTGATTGAGTGGGAACCGAGGGTGGAAGTGACATAAAGCGTGCCTGCAGTCAGGGCGGAAGCGCTTTATGATTGGCTGGCAACCCAGGACGTAAGTGATGGCAGGGAGTGCCTTCTCTGAGGGTGGGAACCCTTGCTGATTGGCTGGGAACCTGAGGGCGGAAGTGACATTTTGTCTGCCTTCACTCAGGGCAGAAAGACTCTATGATTGGCTCAGAAAAACGCAGGGCAGAAGTGATGTCAGGGTGCGCCTTCCCTGAGGGCGGAAACACTCCGTGATTGGCTCAGAGGAACCCAGGGCGGAAGTGGCCTGCAGGGCTTGCTGCCACTGTGGGCGCAAGCTGTCGGGCAGGGCCGGGATGCCGAGGCGCGGTGCCGCAATGAGGTTGGTCGTTGGTGGTTGGTGCCGCTCTGGGGTCGGGTGGGCTGGGCCGGGCCAGGAGGCGGTGGGCAGTCGGGGTGCCATGCGGTCGGCAGCTTCTGAGGAAATGGCCCTTGTGTGGGGCGGGGGTGACGAATTCAGAGGAACCTGGACAGGCTGCAGGTGGGGGCAGGCAGGAACCTTTTGAAGTGCAGTAGAGGGAAATGCCAAGTCCTACCCCTTGGGAGGGACAACTGTATTCACCAGCACTGGTGGTTGTATGTCTGGGTGCAAAAGGTCTCTTGAGTTCAATCCAGTTGGCTGCTGGTCACAGGCAGCATTCTAGAAAGTTGCCTGGCAGGAAAAGGACTTGGGGGTGTTGTGTTGGTCAACAGCTCATTGAGCAGGAGCCAGCAGTATGCCCAGGAGGCCAAGATGGCCAGTAACATCCTGGCTTGTATCAGAAATAGCACGGCCAGCAGTACAATGGAAGTGATGGTCCGTCTGTACTTGGCACTGGTGAGACCACACCTTGAGTACTGTGCTCGGTGTTGGTCCCCATCGTGTGATGGTTTTACCTTGCTAGGCAGCTGAACTCCACCACAACCGCGCTCTCAGAAGAGGAGGGGAAGAAGAAAAGGAAAGAAACAACTCACGGGTTGAGATAAGGACGATTTAACTCAAGGAAAAAATAATTATTCAGGAAAAATTATTATTAATTACTTAGTTTGGCTAAAGGGGAAAAAATAAAAACAAGCAAAGGCTGTGCGGAAGTGCAGAGGAAAGAAATTACTCTCTGCTTCCCACAGACGAGCGATACTTGACCACGTCCTTGAAGCAGGGCCTCAACACACTTGGCAGTTGTTCTGGAGGACAGATGTTTTCACAACGAGAACCCCCCTTTCCCCCCCCCCCCCTCCTTTTTCTTTTTTCCACCTTGTATTGCCGAGTGTGACATCAGATGGTATGGAATATCCCTTTGGCTGGTTTAGGTCAGCTGCCCTGGTGATGTTCCTTCCTCACCTTTTGCCCACCCCTGCTTTCTAGCTCTGGGAGGTGTTAGAGGGAGTCCTGATACTGTGCCAGTATTGCTTAGAATCAAACACGACACCGGTGTGATACCAGTGCTGTTCTAGCTACAAGTGCAGAGCAGAGCACAGCACTGTATGGGCTGCTGCAGGGAAAGTTAACAGACCCAGTACACCTCACTACAGTAAAGATAGTGAGTTTCTGGGAATAAACTCGGAGAAGAGCAGCACAGCTGGTGAGGGAACTAGAAAATGACGTGAGGAACAGCTAAGGGAACTGGGATTTAAGTCTGGAAAGAAGGCGGCAGTGGGGAGGCCACATTGACCTCTACAGCTACTGAAAGGAGGTTATAGCAAGGTGTCGGTCTCTTTTCTCAAGTGACAAGTGATAGGGTGTGAGGGAATGGCCTCAAGTTGTGCCAAGGGAGGTTTAGGTTGGACATCAAGAAGCATTTCTTCATGGAAGGAGTGGTTAGACATTAGAAAAGGGAAGTGGTAGAGTCCCCATCCTTAAAAGTATTTAAGAGACGTGTGGACATAGCACTTAGGGATATGATTTAGTGGTAGCATTAGGTTGATGGTTGGGCTTGATGGTCTTAAGGGTCTTTTCCAACATAAGCGATCAAAGTGGAGCAAGAATTCTTGTTGAGAATGGGGATTCAAATAACAAGTGCATTTTCGGGAACTGCCTCTATCCTTCATTGTAGGTGAAAGCAGCTCTGTGGGCCCTCCAAGGAGGCACCTCTGTAGTGATTGCAAATGGAATCCACCCAAAGAACTTGGGTCATGTCATCACAGATTGTGGCAGGGAAGAAAGTTGGAACTTCTTTTTCAGAGGTAAACCTGCAGGTGAGTACAGAAGTAACATGTGCATTGGGAGTTGTAGACATTTCCTGAAAGTTTAGGGTTGAAATTTGGCTACGCCTGCCTGTTCAACAAATAGGAAACTGTGCTCTGCTTGACAAATGGCTTTTGAAAGGTAATTTTTAATGTTGGAAGGGAACATCTTGAATCCTCCGCTCGGGTTCCTTCCAGCTGATGACTTGCTGCATCAGACTTGCATTCAAAGAACTAAGTAGAATTTGTAGTGGTTTTAGTCTTAGAGGTTATCATCTATTATTGACAAATTCAGGGTGAAAACCTGCATGTAGAATGTTCTGCTGAACTAAGATACTGTGTAGTTTTATCTTCATCGTAAGTTCTTTTTATGACTCGGTCTTTTGTTACTCTATGTAGGAATGTTTTCCTGCCTCTGTGTTGCTGTGACAATGTAACAACGGCCACAGAAAGTCAGACCAAAGATCTGTGATCCTAGCAGAACAGAAGGAGTGTAGAGTGCTACTTGTGACTTGCACTTTAAGACAAGCAAATGCCTTGGAGTATAAAAATACTTAATGGATTTCTTGTAAAAATTGGCCACATCCTTTGAACACCTGTAAACACTTTGCATCCATGGGTCACAGCAGTCACGAGCCTTAACTAGGTATTGTGTGTAAACTCTGGAGCTAGCACTATGTGAAGAACTGCTTCCCTTATTTTGTGTTTGTTTGTGGGCAGGAGGAGTGTTGAAATTTGCTTCCTGCTAGCTTTTGATGCCCCCGCCTTCTGTATGGAAAGCACATGGGTGATCGATCTCTGTTCAACTTCTATGATATGAGACATCGTCTTTTTTTCTTAGTCCTTTTCTACAGAAACTGTTCCAAAAGTTTGGCGATCCCTGTTTCTCTTGGCTGAAACGGTTTTTATTCTACTGTGACCTTTTTAAGATGGGCAAAAGTAAAATTTTGTGTAGCATCCAAGAGGCAAATGAACCTTCAGTTTATGAGATAGCAAGGCTAACTTTGAGTTTTGATTAGATTGGTGATGGTTTTTGTTGCCTTTCCTAGGCCTTTTCCAAAAGCTTAAACAGGTAAGTTGCTGTTTGATGCTGATGAGCATTGATGTTTTCATAGGATTATGTGCAGTATCGAGGCCTGGTTTCCCCTTTTGCCTGTTTTTGCCTTTTTTACAGACGTCAATGAGATCCCCTCCAAGCCTTCTCTTCTCCAGGCTGAACAGTCCCAGCTCTCCTAGCCTGTCCTCACAGGAAAGGTGCTTCAGTCCCTTATCATCCTCCTGGCCCTCCATTGGACTCTTTCCAGTGTGTCCAGGTTTCTCTTGTACTAGAAGGCCCAGACCCAGCACTCCAGGTGTGGCCTCACCATTCCTGACTAGAGGGGGAGGATCACCTTTCTTGACCTGCTGGCAATATTTTACCTAACGTCACCCAGGGTACCATTAGCTGCTTTTGCAGCAAAGGCACATTGCTATTTTGTGTTCAGGTTGGTGTCCACCAGGAACCTTAGCTCCTTTTCTGTCATTTTCCTTTCTAGGAAAATGGGTGATACCGCTTTTCCCTTTGTCCTACTGCAATAAATTTTGCATCAGTTATAAAGCTTTTCATCTTTTAATCCCAGTTCTCAGACAACTACAAATATGGTGAACAGCAAAAGTAAATGTGAAACTTTTACTGCGACCCTTCCTCTACCATGGAATGTGGTTACTCCCATTCTTTCTTTGTCTGCTATGTTCCAAAACACAATTTAAATATTCAGGTAACTTTTTGTAAAATAAACTCTTATTTCCTTCCACGTGTCACTTTCTTTCAAAGAACAAGAAAATACACTCTACTTTATAAAGTATGACCTTGCTTTAAAAAGCTCTTTGAACACTCCTAAATTAAGTCTTATTAATCAAATGTCCGCTAGTTCTTTTCTTACACTTCCCACTATACCTCCTGTTATTTTCCTTAACATGGGAATTCCTGCTCTGGCAATTTCTGTAGGACACTTCTTCAGTAGAAGTCCAGGCATATTAGTCACATTTCAAGTCATCTGTTCTACAGACAATTTCAAGAGAGTTAAAAATGAAAACATAGCTTATCCATGAGCTACTGGGGAACTCCTTAGTGAAATGCTTCCTACACCTTTTGACGTGTTACTTCTGTTTCAAAACTTGTTCTGTATCATTTCAGTTTGAGACAGATTCTTTGATATCCATGGTGAGAAAAAAAGGTACACGGTTGTGTAACAGTACTAGAAATGGGACAAACTTTGTCTTTGCGGATGTTACTTCATATGCAAATCATTTATATCATATTAGGTGTATATGTGATGGTAGGTGAAATCATTGTCAAATTTGCGCAGTTTTATTGTAGCTAATAAACTTGATGGTTTATGTTGTTCATTTTAGGTAGGTTTCTTGCTGTGGTATGGGAAACAGCTGATTTTTTTTTTTTTTTCCCCCTGGTTTGACCATTAGGTCACTGTTTCTTGAAACTAGGCAGATAAATCTATCTTGAGCACATTTTTTCTTTCTTCTAGGAAGATTGACACTTCCTTTGTTTAAACGTCTAAGTCTGTCTACATCAAAGCTGAACAGCTTGGCTATTGGGCTACGACAGATTGCAGCATCTTCACAGGACAGCGTCGGCCGCATAATTTGGAGAACACAAATAGCAAAAAGATCTAGAGTTGGAGCAGGTGACAGTGCCTGTTGGGGTCCTTCTTGTGAATTTTTTTCGAGTCCCGTCCTGTCTGTCTTCCACAGGTATGTGAAGAGGGCGGAGAGATCTTTGATAACAAAAGTGTATTTCTATTGGTGAGTTATTGGAAGGCTGCAGGAAGTCTAGCCTCAAAGACTTTTGCTTGTATTCTTCTGAAATGAATTTTGTTGTCATCCCAATTTTTTTTTTTCTACAGACACATTCTTGGGACTTGCTTCTGCAATGCTGAGAGTTACTCAGGGTTGGTTTTTGATACCCAACATAGAGAAGGAGTTAGCTTACATTCAGGTGGTGCGGTTTCTGCATGTGTCTTATAAGGTAGGTTCCCTGCTTAACTTGCAACTTACGAGGTTCCTACCAATGAGCACTTTGCTGTCCATGCCGAATGCAGCTGAACTGCAGGCTACGATTCAACATCAAATGTTTAATATAGATTGTTAATAACAAATTGCAACTGTGAAGAATATATGCTAAAAAAAAAAGTAGCACAAAGTAGAAGTTCTAGGATTTGAGTGGTCTGTTAGAGCAGGCCCAGAGGAGGGCCACGAAGCTTATGAGGGCTGGAGGAGCTCTCCTATCAAGACAGGCTGAGAGAACAGGGGTTGCTCGGCCTAGAGAAGAGAGGGCTCTGAGGAGACCTTACAGTGGCCCTCTAGTACCTAAAGTGGGCTTTGGGAAAGCTGGGGAGGGACTTTTTGTCAGGGAGTGTAGTGACAGGACAAGGAGTAATGGCTTTAAACTAAAAAAAAGGGTAGACCTAGATTAGATAAAAGGAAGAAATCCTTTACTATGAGGGTGGTGAGGCACTGAAACAGGCTGCCGGGGGAAGCTGTGGATGCCCCATCCCTGGAAGTGTTTAAGGCCAGGCTGGACAGGGCTTTGAGCAATCTGGTCTAGTGGGAGGTGTCGTAGAATCATGGAATGGTTTGGGCTGGAATGGGAACTTAAAGGTCATCAACTACCCCCCACCCGCCATGGGCAAGGACACCTTCTGGTTATAAACGTGAAATCAATGCTATAAAATAAAAGGCTTCTATTCTAGCCAGCACAACAAAAATGTTCTTCATAGGAAGAGCTTATTAGCTAATTCCGGCCAGGATGATGAGGGATAAGAGTTCTTGTATCTGAAATAGTTTTATACAGCTACCGAATTTGTGCCAGAGCCTATGCTGAGGGTTTCCTTTGACTTACTCACTGCGGTCTCCCTTTGCCAGTGGTACCCTGAAGCTCAAGTTTGTTCCTGAAACGTTAAGATTACTTCATTTCTGGAGTTACATGTTCTGAGTTGGAAGAATTTCTTGGTGCCGTATATTAATATTGAGTAAGTCAGCGGAATTCAAAATCCTGTTCTTACTCTATTTTGCAGATGTTATCCTCACAGAGGAGTCAGATTGCTTTTTCTTTTTTTTTTTTAAATTCCATTCTGACAGGTGTGTGCTTTGACCATAGCTAGTGGAAATGGCTTGCTACTCAAAGGAGGGAAAGATGCTGCATATAGCAATCAAATCCTTCATTGTCTGATCCAAGAAGCACTCTCCATTCATGGAGTCAAAGGTGCAGTGCAACTTGTAAGTGTCTAGAATTAAATCAACAACTTTTTTGCTGTGGCATGTATAAAAAGCACAGGCAGAGCTTGAGAATTCAGGCCATTGACTGTGCCACAGCTCTCACAGGTGAATACAAGAGAGGAAGCAGAAGATCTCTGCCATTTGGAGAAGCTGATAGATCTAATCGTTTCACGTGGTTCGTCCCAGCTAGTCAGGAATATCCAGAAAGCTGCTAAGGGAATTCCAGTGATGGGACCTGGAAATAAGTTGCTTGCTACAACTACTTACAGACCACATACTTTCTAAAAACATAGGTACGAGGGCTAGGTGCAGTGTGTAAAGGGAAAGGGGAAAAAAAAATGAAAAGGGAGAAATTAAAGGGTTGAAAAAAAAAAAAAGTAAAATTGTACGTACCTGGTATAGAGGAGCGCCGAGTAGCTTGTGAACCTGTAGTACTCGGCCAATGAGGAAACAGGGGAGGGGATCGGGTGTCGGGGAACAGGGAATAAAAGGTTAGGCTTTGTTAACTATACGGCGCTCCTAATTGGCAGGACGCCTGCCACTGCAATCGCGAATAAAACAGCTTCACAGAAAGTCCTGTCTGAAGAAAATTATTTCAGATTTTTCTCACAGCTGTGCCTGATGAGAGAGAACCAAGAGCACCCGGACATTGTTTTTTTTTTTTTGGGGGGGGGGGTTGCATTCCCAGAGGGCAGCAGCGCCGCGATTGGCTGGACCCTAAGGGCGGAAGTGGCGTCAGGGCATGCCTTCATGAGGGCGGAAACACTCCGTGATTGGCTGGGAGGAGCCCGGGGCAGAAGTGGCATGCGGGGCTTGCCGGCACTATGGGCGGCAGCTGCCGGGTTTGGCCCGGCCCGCGCTGCCGACGCACGGTGCCGCCGAGGCGCGGTGCCGCAACGAGGTTGGTGGTCGGTGCCGCCCCGGAGCGGGCCGGGCCGGGAGGGGGCGAGGTGGCAGGCGGTCGGGGCGCCACGCGGTCGGCGGCTAGTGCTGAAATGGCCCTTGTGCTGGGCGGGGGCGGCGCCGCACTGGACCGGACCGGGCGTGCGGCGGGGTCTGCACTGCGCGGGGCTTCGGGGGGCTGGGGAAGAGGGGAGATGGGGGGGGCGGCTGCAGCTGCAGGGGGAGGCAGAGAGGGCGGCGGGAGGGGGTGCGCTTGTGTGCGCATGGCCGACGCCCCTCTGGGTTGGCTGGACTGCTCCGTCCCGAGGCATGCTGGGAGCTGTAGTTCTGCGGTGCCGGGCGGCCACGTGGGCTCCGGGCTTTGCGGCCGAGCTTTCCCCGGGCCGGGGCCGGGGCCGGGCCGTGCGCGCCGGGAGGTGCAGGTTGCCGCTGGCTGTAAGTTTAAGCTTGGAAACAGAGAAAAACTTGGAAAGTTCGTTCGTCCTTTTAGCTCGCCGAGGTGTTTTTGATTAAAGCTGATAGATCTAATCGTTCCACGTGGTTCATCCCAGCTAGTCAGTAATATCCAGAAAGCTGCTAGGGGAATTCCAGTGATGGGACGCAGTGAAGGGATCTGTCACGTGTATGTGGACCCAGATGCCAGTGTTGAGAAGGCCACGGGAATAAGTGAGCTGTGAGAGGGTGACTTGGATACCATGAGTGTAACTGAACTTCACGTTTGGAACGTGTGTGGTATGGTTATAATAATAACCGCACGTAATAATAATTTACATGCTCTTCAAATTCTTTGTCATAAGTGTTATGTAACCAATTATTTAGTCTTAAACCTCAGTCAGAGACTCAGTATGAATATCCTGCTGCATTTCATGCTCTGGAAACACTCTGAATTCATCGAGACTTGCTGAGAACCCCGTTGTTTGATCAGATCATGGACATGTTGAGAGTAGAACAGGTTAGTCATGTATACTTGCGTTGGTTTCTGTTTTGTTTTATTTACCTTTTTTTTTTTTTTTTCCATTTTGGGAGCCTTTGGTCTTGCTGACATAGCCCTATGTAGTTGTATGATAACATAACACTTAACGTTACCCACGTGTCTCTTTGTACACCTAAATGAACTTCTGGAGAGCTTTCTCGGCTTCTTCATGCAACCCCAAGCTTTTCCGTGGAAACAGTCTGAAAGCAGCTTCTTCGGGGTGGCTGCGTGCCATTGGTGGGATACTACTGCTTCCTTTCACGTGGCAAAAAATCATTCTCTGCTTTGGAAGAGCATATCCACAACCCTTTCTCTGCTATTCTGAATTCTGACTTAGTCGCTGGCAACCTCCCGGACCCAAAGACCATTCTTATTAAATCTATTAACTTACCTTCTTACCTCAGTCATTTCCCATTTTATGTTTCTCCTTCTCAAATCTGCTTCATCCACATTTTTTAAACGTTTTGCCTCACTTGCCTTTAGTCCCACCCGTTTTCCTGCCCGTTATTTTCCCTTCCCACTGTTCCACAGGAACAGTGAAAGGCCACTATCCTACATAATTGCTTTGACGTGCGTAATGTTTTGTAGCAGAGATGCATCAGGAGAGAAATATTTGTGAAGTACTTTAAAACACGGATTTTTCAGATAGCATTTGCACTTGGCAAATAGCGTATACAAGCAGTGATTCGTGCAGGAAGACATGGTAAAATAGATAGGTCATGTTTTGGTGACGTTGAAGAAGTCCTATTAAGAGAAGCTGGCCCAGATAGCTAATCAGAAGCAAGTTCTCACTTGTTTGTGTTTTCTTTTTGTCTTTTTTTTTTAAACGTTTGGTTTGGTTGTGTTTTCTTTTTTTTTTTTTTTTTTTTTTTTTTGAGGGGTGGGAGGGTAAATTTATGGATTTTGTGTGAGGGCTGCTGGACTTGACGAGCACCCACCAGCTCCTGCCTCTTAATACAATGGGGAGGACTTACTGCTGTCTAATCTGACTTCAGAACTGGAAACACGCAAATACTGGTCAGGGTTTCATTATCAACAAAATGTATAGTTGCAGAAGAAAATGCCATCTTACAGGCACCTTTCCTCAAAGCCTTCAAAGGTAGGGATTCTAATCAGCAACTCTAAAGTATCGTAGATTACCCTGAGTTGCAAGGGACCCACGAGGATTACCAAGGTCAACCCCTTGCTCCACACAGGACCACCCAGAAATCAGACCGTACATCTTGGAGCGTTGCCCAAACACTCCTTGAACTCCAGCAGGCTCAGTGCTGTGACTGCTGTCCCGGGAGCCTGTTCTAGCGCCCAACCACCTCTTGGTGCAGAACCTTTCGCTAACATCCAGCCTGACCCTCCCCTGTCACAGTTCTATGCCATTCCCTTGGGTCCTGTCGCTGTCACCTGAGAGAAGAGATCAGCACCTGCCCCTCCACTCCTCCCTCTCATTGTTTGGGTGTCTTAGCTGCTACGATCAAACTCAGAGATTGATGATGCATTAGATCTTCTTTATCAGGATCATAGAATAACTGTGAGTCCTTGCCTTGCTTTGGGCCCAGTAACTCTTTTGTGTCTGAAACGTACGCTTTGGAGAGGGCTGGTGTCAGTTTACAAAACAAAAGGGTAAAAACAGGTAAAGTCTTCTGCAGGAGAGACGTGCAAACCCGGAAATAAGTTGCTTGCTACAACTACTTACAGACCACATACTTTCTAAAAACATAGGTACGAGGGCTAGGTGCAGTGCGTAGCTGTTTTCCCACTACTAGTGTTGTACTGTTTCCTAGCCAGATGTCTTTCTTGAAATGACGTAATTGCTTTAAATAATTTAAAATGAACCGTGAACTAGGAGCATGTGATGATAGATAGCCAACGTAGCATTTCAGCTATTGTGCCTTATTGCTAGTTCACCGATCTGCTGCCTCTGAAAACTGAGGCTATATTTTTTTATGGCATAGACGATCCCTTTGGTTATGTCCTCTCCTAACTTTTAGCAGACCCTCGGCCTTCTCACTGTGAGGGAAAAAGAGAAAGCCTTGAAACTGTGTGAGCACTGTTTAGCAACGGCCAAAGCACTGGTTTGTTTAAGGCACAAATCCAAAAGGTGGCAGTATAGGGACTGCTATGAAAGCAATAAACTCCGTTCTAGCCCTACCCAGAACAACAAGCTGCACTTTTCACCTGTTATTTAAGCATCGGTAAAATCTACAGCAGAAAATACTTCTGGTATTGCAGGTGAAGATTCATGCTGGCCCAAAGTTTGCCGCTTACTCGACGTTCAACCCCTCAGAAGTGAAATCTCTCCGCGCTGAATATGGGGATCTGGAGTGCTGCATTGAGGTTGTGGACAGTGTACAAGAGGCTGTTGAACATATCCACAGGTACGGAAGTTCTCACACGGATGTTACCATCACAGAGAATGGTTTGTGACCAATCTGTTCCCTTAAGCTTCTGCTTTGGTTTCACTGTGGGATCTTGTTATTAGCATAACTACTTGCATTGCAGTAGTTTCCCTTATCTTGGTTCTGTAGTAAGCATAATCAACCGGAACCCTAGGAGCTACATCTATCTATAGTTGTGTTTAATTGAAGGAAAACATGTTGTGTGCCCTTATTCCAGGAGGTGAAGGCCTGTGTTTGAGCAACTGGCCAACAAGAAGTCAACGCATGCTCTTGTCAGGCAGACCGCTTTGTGTTCTTGTGTTGTACAGACTTACCGCATCAGACAGTTTTGCAGAGACGTCTCCTGAATCCTGGAGATGTCTTTAGGCCCCTGAAGGAGGAAGAGGTGAGCTTCTATAGAGAGAATATGGGTTGTGGGAAAGATCAGACTATATACGCTTTGTCTTCCCATGTCACTTTTAAGTCCTGCAAACAAGGACCACAAGTGTTTTTCCCCATCCCTCCCAGTCCTTTATTTCCCAGTTCCACATCTATAGCGTAAAAGCTGCGTGTATCTCAGTTCCCAGTTCCTTGCTCCTTTGATGCTGCAAACTTCTGTAGCTTGGGGCTGCTGTCACTTCTCCCCAGTCATACGACTATCCCTGTTTGCGAGGTCTAGACTGTAGTAAGAATTAGACATCTTTTCACTTTCTTCTTGTCTTTGCAAGCTCCTTGTAATATTTACAGCTGTGTCTATGTGCTAAATGTACTCTGAAGAAGGTGTGCGTGAACATGTTTTAATCCAGGCTGTTAAATGCTGTCTGATAATGTTGCAGGTGAAAGTTCTGCTATTGTATCTGTTCAGGGTATGAGGCTGTGCCTATTGGCCTGCATGATTATGCTGTATGTACTGTATCCTATTTTCTGCTCTGCCTCTTTTTCAGAGAAAACAGTGGAGTTCTTCCTCCAGCAAGTGGACATTGCTTCTGTTTTCTGGAGTGCTAGTACCCGATTCTCTGATGGATATAGATTTGGACTCGGTAAGTGCCTGTGGTGTGCAGGCAGCTAAGCACCACAAAGCCGTTTGCTCACTCGGCAGTGTGGGAGGAAGGAAAGACTGGAACAAAACTGAGTATCAGTTACCTAAGTAAACAGGTGCACGCACTAGGAATTGCAGAAGACAAGGGAAACATTAATTCCTGAGGGAGAAACTACTAGAAATCTCTGTAGCAAGCTTGAACACGCAGTGCTCTGCGTGCTAAAAAAAAATGTAATTAGGGTTTTATAAGATCATGCAGTGGTCCCTTTAAGAAGGGGGGGGGGGGGGGAAGGACATAAGATTGCGATCTTGACTAATTAAGTTCTTATGGTTCAAAGGGTAAACCCTCAAACGAATGCATGATACATGTAAGACATGCGTACCTTTCTGGCTCACTTTTCTCTCTAAAAGTGAAGCTGTAACAGACAGAAGTATAAACACTGCAATTTATAATAGTTAATTTCCTCTATTCAGAACAGATAAAAATCACTTCTGACACTTGGGGAGGAGCGAAGGAAGGGAGTTCACGCTGAATGGCTGCTTCTGCATAAAGATGCAGAGCTATATAGTACAAAGTTGAATATCTTCTGAGGATCAACTACCTTTACCTTGTGTGTTTTCTACAGGTGCTGAAGTTGGTATTAGTACTTCTCATATCCGTGCATGAGGACCAGTGGGAATTGAAGGACTCTTCACTACAAAGTGGTTACTGAAAGGGGACAATCATGTTGTTTCTGACTTCTCAGAGCATGAAGTGTCCTCATGAGAGCCTACCTCTCCCTCAGGGAAATACCAACTGAGTACTTTGTGAGAAAATGCAGGGGTAAAATGATTATTGAAGACGTTCGGGCTTCAGGGTGCTCCCTGCGGGGAGAGATTTGTTTTTCCTCTCCGGGAGCATTGTTCTTGGTCACTGTGCAGTACCATGAATATGAAGTGATCCTATCCGTGACACACATTATTTGTTGCTGTCTGTTGCTGTTTCCTTAGATAGCATCTGATAGCAAACTGACCTTGCTTTTGCCAGAGAGGTTTCTTCAAAATGTACAGGTACCATAAGGAGAAGTTTAAACATCTGCTGCATTCTTTTCCTCCCCTTGCTCCCCGCCAGCAGAGATGCTTGGTGGTAGAGTGTAAGTTTTTTTCCCTGTCTTTACTTTGAACATCTGTCTTGGTGAACAAACTTGGTAGCTTTTCTTTGGTCGTGTGATCATGGCAGCTCTTGAAAGCTCTAAAGCTTTAAGACACTTACTGTCTTTGTTTGATCGCTCTGCGATTCCTATGCATTTGGAACGCATATTTCATTAATGTTTTGACCAAGCAACATTTTTAAGGAATTTCTCTGTATTTTTGACAACTGTAGATAAATAGCGCAACTGTATACATTGTGAAGTTTGTTACCTATGTCTACCAGACATTTATTTCTCGTGGGTTTTATATGAAATGTGATCCCTCTACTTTGAGGTTTAAAATAAGCCCTGAATAAATGCTTCCTTTTGCGTACTGGAAGAAGTGAACTCACATGTGCATGCTGCAGCCTGGGGCTCAGTGCAGCCCTCCATAGGTTAGGGTGGTTGGAGTGTCAAGGTGGGTGGGGAGGGAGTGGAATGATGCCATGCTACAAATGCTGGCAGGGCAGGGAGAGGGATGGGTGCAGGCTGCACAGGGACATCCTCTCCTGTGCATCCGTTTCTTGCTGCTAACTTGCCTCTGCACGCTTTGTTGACTGCTGGCACGTGTGTGGTCCTCCACGTAGTGGCATGCAGAGCTTGTCTAGGCATCTGGGTGTCTGCTGGGTAGCCATGTTACCCCCACTCACCTATTTTGGACCATTGCACTCTACTCTGGAACCCTGAGAAACCCATTATGCCCCACACTCCTCTTGTGCTTCAATGCTCTCCTGAGACTTTGTGACAACTGCTTGCGCTGAACCTGCACAGCATTGCAACCACAACTGGTACTGCCCATCAGTGACAAAAGCACTGCACCCAGGTTTGTACGCCTGCAGTAGCATTCCCTGCAATTCCTCTGTCCAGCTACCGCTGTTACTCCTTCCTCTGTCCCACTCGTCTCTTGGTCTTTTTTGATTCCTCTGCCCTTCTCTGTGTCTGTCTTCCTCTATCCTTTCCCCTGTTCTCGTGACATCTAATCTAACTCCCCTCTTTTAGTTTAAAAACTCCCTTGCCCTGTCATTATCTGTCTGAGCAAAAAGTTGCTCTCCAACTTTTTTTATAAGCTGCCTTTAGGCACTGAAAGGCGGCAATCGGCTCTCCGTGGAGCTTTTTCTTCTCCATGGTGAACAACTCCAGCTCTTTTGGCCTGTCTTCAGAGGGGAGAATCCCCATCGTTTGTTCTAACTTTGGTTGGCTTAACCGTTTCCATTAATGAGGAAAGGGTTAAGGCAATTACTGCACGACTACCCAAAGCAGCAGCGATAGTAAGAAGCCCACTTCCAGCACACATTTCTCAAGCAGGGATGGATGGATAGGCAGAAGGACGCCGCTTGATGCATTGCCTGCCAGGGGAAGGGGAGTCGCTGTGTGTCCGTGGGTCTAGGTTCCATAGCGAGGTGGGTGTGGAGGGGGCAGGGGCAGGGGCAGGGGCTGGGGGGGGTTGTGCCCATATCTGTCAGCCGCTGGCCCCTCGGAGTGCAGGGGCAGCCCTGCCGGGTGGGGTGGGGGCTGCTTATTGTGGGACCGGGGGGGCAGGCCTGTGCTGTCTTTGCTCCCTGGCCCAGGGGGGGCTACTCTGTGCAGGCGGAGCGCAGCAGTGGGCGAGTGTGGCCGGGGCTGCTTGCTCGTGCGCCGAGCATTCAAGACAAATGTCCGTGGCACAAAGATCAAGGATGACTTCTCAGAGGTAAGCAGCTTTCCCTTTGTTTCCCCATCCTCTGAGGAGCCGTCTTTACTATGGTTGTACACACTTCAGGCTCACAACACTTGTTTTCTCCTCTACTTAGTATTCCTAGTCCCTGCCTGGTGCTGGGTCAAAGTCTACGGGTTGATCTGTTTCCAAGTTAAAAGAGATAAGTACATCTATTTAAGGTGACATCTAGTAGGATCATTTAAAGTAAATTAATCTATATAGTAGTAGGTGCCTTTATTGCATGCAGCTCTTCTTCAGGTGAGTAATTCTTATAGCATAAGTAATTCTTTTCTCATGTTTCATTCATGATGTTTGTAGCATGCCTCTTCATGTGTGTTTGGCCTGGAGCTGTCCTGCCTGGCAATTAGTGATGGTAGCTAAAGTGGTGTTCCATCAGTGCAATAATACATTGTGCTGACTGTTTTGGAAAAGACATCTGGTCTGTCTCTGGGTGAATACTCAAGCTCTGGGCGAGTACTCAAGGGCAGCTGGCACAGAGTCTTTTTGCTTTTTTTCCAGCAGTAGGTAAACATTAGGAGGAACCGGTCAAAGGAAACAGCACTTTCTGGAACCGTCAAGTTCTTGTTCGGCAACTTAGTGACTGGTTTGATCTACTTCACAGATGTAGAGACAAGTGGACTGCTCTTTTGAAATAATAAAATTAAAAACACAAAGTTTGTCAAACATGGCAGTGCATGCTTGCAGTCTGTTTGTTGCTTTTGCCAGTGGTAGATAACATTTATAAGGAATCGGTCAAAGGAAAGAGCGCCTTCCGGAACTGTGATGCTCTGTGTTGGCAGCTCGGTGACTGGCTGGACCTACTGTCCATCTCCAGAGGGAAGCGGACTGCTGTTTTGAAATTAAAAAATACTAATAAAAAAAATAAAAATATGGTGCTGCTCTATGGCGCCCGGAGGACTGCCACTCTGCATGGCAGTTAAAAAGAATGTGGTTTGGAGATGGAGAGCAGCAGAGGTAAAGCAGCTGGGAAGAGAGATATAAGTATTGCAGTAGGTAGGCTGTGGTTATGAGGTGCCTCAGGATGTGCTTTTTTTCTTGTTTCCGCCCTTCCCTCATGCAGCCTTGGAGAGGTAAAGTCCCCATGTTGTAGAGTGGTGCAAAAAGGTGAGAGGGTTGTCAGCCCGGTAAGTTTCCTTCACCAATGCTAAGGCAAGTCTTTGAAGAGAAACAGCCTGGTTGCGTGTGCTGCACCCTGTTGAACTAAGCCAGACCAAAAACAGGGCTGCTGTTCCTCCTGCTCTCTTTACCTCTTCTCATCTTGCAAAGGAATGGTCCAGCAATTCGGGTCAATAGGGGATAAGAGAACAAAGGGGTTTCAGAATAACTGCTAACTGTTATGACTATTGCATGGGGCACAATGCAAGTCTCTGACATCCAGCCAGGATGGACAAAGGAGAAGGACAAGGGAAAAGCCTGGGAGGAAGACTATGAGCCTTCAGTACGAGAGACCCCCAGAGGGACCACCAGAGACTGATAACGCATGCGCCAGTGGGAGGGTTCGGATTCCAGGAACTAATTATAATAACCCTGCCTTTTCTAGGAGTAGTAATGAATATGTATTAGCCTAGGAGCATAAAAACCAGCCGCCTGACGTAACTTGTGTGCGTCTTGGTGGAGCAGAGACTCCCGGTGCACCCAGTGCTGTTTGCTTACCTCTATTCATTTAATAAATTGTAAACTTTGATTGTAGTCCTATTTGGGACTTAGTCATTTATTACAACAGACAACCTTGTAAAATGCAGACAACCAGAATCCTTACCGCCATTAGGTGGAAATCACGGCGTAAGAAACATTGCCACCTCAAAGAGTAAAAACCTCAAAAGAAATGTGACTTGTAACAGGCCAGCAGCTGTGTATTTTCTGTGAAGCACCAGATAGAGTATGAACCTGGATTGCACAGTTAATGGGGAAACAGGGGAGGGTCCCGGTCCTTGGGAGGAAAAAAAAAAGTATATAAACTGTGTATGGAATTAGTAGGCACCCTCCTGCTTGCGGGATGCCCGCCATTGTAATCTCAAATAAAAATACTACTGTACTGAGATCCTCTCCTGAGCCTGTTATTGGCTACAGATTGATTCACGGTTTAAAGGTTTCAGGGATAGGGCACTAGGGTTGGGTTTCAGGGTAAGCGTTCTCAGGGTTTATGTTTAGGATTTTAAGGTTTTTAGGGTTGGAGTTTTAACGGTTAGGATTTTAGGGATTTGGGGGTTAGGGTTTTAAGGGTTTCAGGATTAGCATGTTAGGGTTTTAGAGGTTTTTTTTGTGTTGTAGTGTTGATAGTTTTTTTAGAGTTAGGGTCTTAGGGTTTTATTTTTGGCCAGTTATTTAGGGTTAGGGTTTTAAGATCTTAATTTTTTTTTTTTCAGGTTAGGTTCTCCAGGGTTAGGGTTTTGAGTGTCCTAATTTTTTGGGTTAGGGTTTTGAGCGTCTTAATGTTTTGGGTTAGGGTTTTGAGTGTTTTAACGTTTTGGGTAAGGTTTGGGTTTTGAGTGTCCTAATGTTTTAGGTGAGGGTTTGGAGCATCCAAATATTTTGGGTTAGTGCTTGGAGCGTCCTCTTTTTTTGGGTTTGGGTTTTGAGCGTCCTATTTTTTTGGGTTTGGGATTTGAGCGTCTTAATTTTGTGGGTTTGGGATTTGAGCGTGTTAATTTATTGGGTTAGGGATTTTAGGCATAGGTCTTCAGGGGTGTAGTGTGGAAAATAGTTTGGGTTAGGTCTGTACGGGTTTCGAGGATTTTTAGGGTTAGGGCTTGAGGCTTTTTTGTGTAAGGGCGGGAAGAGCTAGGGTTCTCTGATTGGCCATGCCGACTCTCCAGGGAATGCTGGTAGGAGTAGTTTTCCGGCACCAGGCTTCCGGGAGGCCATGTTGAGTGCCCAGAGCATACCGGGAAATGTAGTTCTGGGACTCCGGACTTCCGGGAGGCCATGTTGAGTGCCCAGAGCATACCGGGAAATGAAGTTCTGGGACTCTGGACTTCCGGGAGGCCATGTTTGGTTATCAGAGCATACCGGGAAATGTAGTTCTCAGACTCCGGACTTCCGGGAGGCCATGTTTGGTTATCAGAGCATACCGGGAAATGTAGTTCTCAGACTCTGGACTTCCGGGAGGCCATGTTGAGTGCCCAAAGCATACCGGGAATTGTAGTTCTGGGACTCCGGACTTCCGGGAGGCCATGTTGATTGCCCAGAGCATACCGGGAAATGAAGTTCTGGGACTCTGGACTTCCGGGTCGCCATGTTGAGTGCCCAGAGCATACCGGGAAATGAAGTTCTCAGACTCTGGACTTCCGGGAGGCCATGTTTGGTTATCAGAGCATACCGGGAAATGTAGTTCTGGGACTCTGGACATCCGGGAGGCCATGTTGAGTGCCCAGAGCATACCGGGAAATGACGTTCTGGGACTCCGGACTTCCGGGAGGCCATGATGAGTGCCCAGAGCATACCGGGAAATGAAGTTCTGGGACTCCGGACTTCCGGGAGGCCATGTTGAGTGCCCAGAGCATTCCGGGAAATGTAGTTCTGGGACTCCGGACTTCCGGGAGGCCATGTTGAGTGCCCAGAGCATACCGGGAAATGAAGTTCTGGGACTCCGGGCTTCCGGGAGGCCATGTTGATTGCCCAGAGCATACTGGGAAATGAAGTTCTGGGACTCCGGACTTCCGGGAGGCCATGTTGAGTGCCCAGAGCATACCGGGAAATGAAGTTCCGGGACTCTGGACTTCCGGGAGGCCATGTTTGGTTATCAGAGCATACCGGGAAATGTAGTTCTGGGACTCTGGACATCCGGGAGGCCATGTTGAGTGCCCAGAGCATACCGGGAAATGTAGTTCTGGGACTCCGGACTTCCGGGAGGCCATGATGAGTGCCCAGAGCATACCGGGAAATGAAGTTCTGGGACTCCGGACTTCCGGGAGGCCATGTTGAGTGCCCAGAGCATTCCGGGAAATGTAGTTCTGGGACTCCGGACTTCCGGGAGGCCATGTTGAGTGCCCAGAGCATACCGGGAAATGAAGTTCTGGGACTCCGGGCTTCCGGGAGGCCATGTTGATTGCCCAGAGCATACTGGGAAATGAAGTTCTGGGACTCCGGACTTCCGGGAGGCCATGTTGAGTGCCCAGAGCATACCGGGAAATGTAGTTCTCGGACTCCGGACTTCCGGGTCGCCATATTGACTGCCCAGAGCATTCCGGGAAATGTAGTTCTGGGACTCTGGACTTCCGGGAGGCCATGTTTGGTGCCCAGAGCATTCCGGGAAATGTAGTTCTCAGACTCCGGACTTCCGGGAGGCCATGTTTGGTTATCAGAGCATACCGGGAAATGTAGTTCTCAGACTCTGGACTTCCGGGAGGCCATGTTGAGTGCCCAAAGCATACCGGGAATTGTAGTTCTGGGACTCCGGACTTCCGGGAGGCCATGTTGAGTGCCCAGAGCATACCGGGAAATGTAGTTCTGGGACTCCGGACTTCTAGGAGGCCATGTTGAGTGCCCAGAGCATACCGGGAAATGTAGTTCTGGGACTCCGGACTTCCGGGAGGCCATGTTGAGTGCCCAGAGCATACCGGGAGATGTAGTTCTCAGACTCTGGACTTCCGGGAGGCCATGTTGAGTGCCCAGTGCATAAAGGGAAACGAAGTTCTGGGACTCTGGACTTCCGGGAGGCCATGTTGAGTGCCCAGAGCATACCGGGAAATGTAGTTCTCAGACTCTGGACTTCCGGGAGGCCATGTTGAGTGCCCAGAGCATACCGGGAAATGTAGTTCTGGGACTCCGGACTTCCGGGAGGACATGTTGAGTGCCCAGTACATAAAGGGAAATGTAGTTCTCGGACTCCGGACTTCCGGGCCGCCATGTTGAGTGCCCATAGCATACCGGGAAATGTAGTTCTCAGACTCCGGACTTCTCGGAGGCCATGTTGAGTGCCCAGAGCATACTGGGAAATGAAGTTCTGGGACTCCGGGCTTCCGGGAGGCCATGTTGAGTGCCCAGAGCATACCGGGAAATGTAGTTCTCAGGAACTAGGGTTGGCGTTAGGGGCTAGGGTTAGGGTGAGGGTTGGGGTTACAGTTAGGGGTTAGGGTTAGGGCTACTGAATGCCGGTTCTCTGTGTTTGCAGATGATGGTGAGCCTGTTTAAACTAATTCCAATTCAGGAAGTTTCAGTTACTGGCTTGGTGATATTGTCAGTTCAATATTAAAAGCTGCAGCAAAAGCACAGGGATTTTTGCTTCTAGAAACACCCCAGGTCTCTTGTCTGCTCTCTGCATGCTTTTGAGCTAAAGCAGATTGAAAAAAAGAAACAAACAAGAAAGAAAGAAACAAACAAAAAAAACCATCACAGCTGCTGCTGTGCCTGCTCTCTTCCTACTTTCTTGTGCTTTGCCCCTCCTCTTTACCACGTGATGGGGTTTGGGTGCTGGGCGGGGCCAAAAGGTATATGAGCCCCAGGCATGGCATTAGAGAGCTCCTTCTGCCTGGGCTGCTCTTTGGGGTAAGTGATTTGTTTTTCCTTCAGTCAGTTGCAGGGTTGTTTAGGTAGGCTGGAGTCTATTTCTAGATTTCTACGTGCTTGGAATTCACTTAATAGAGGGATGTTTAGTAGAGGCTGCTGGCTCACTGTTTTTTGAGATGGTCGGATACTCTTCTGTTTTTGACCTATTTTTTAATCTCTAGATGAATCAACCCACTTGTGTAACTCTCCAGAGGACTAAAACCAGCTTGATTACATGCTACAAGAGGCTTGACCACGTAGGTGCAGTATTACCAAGAGACTGAGCAGGGTCACCTTTTTTGTCTGTAAAAGATAAGTCTGTGACTACCTCTGTTGGGGCTGCTGTGCATTCATGGCCTCTTGGCATTTGTTGACTTCAGGGTGTTTTTTTATTTATTTTTTTGTCTGGCTCTGGTCTCTGTGTTTGAGTTTTCTGCAAGGAGCTGTACTGTTTGTGTGTGCAGCGTGGATGTGACCTTCTCTCTTTGTTTCTTGTAGCTCAGGGCATGGGCACAGAAACTTGAACGAAGCTTGAGGGTGAGTGGATGTCAGTGGGGACTCTGAGTTTTTTGGTGGACTGTGTTAGTCTGCTTCTAGAAACACCCCAGTTCTCTTGTCTGGACTCTGCATGCTGTTGAGCTAAGCCCTATAAAGAAGTTAATAAAACCACAGCTGCTGCTGCTCCTCTTTCTGCTTTTTTTGTGCTTTCCCCCTGCACTTTCCCAGGTGATTGGCTTCAGGTTCCAGGTGGGACCTAATGGTAACTGAGTTGCAGGTATGCCATCAGAGAGCTCCTTCTGCCTGGGCTGCACTTTTGGGTAAGTGCTTTGTTTTTCCTTCAGTCAGTTGCAGGGTTCTTTAGGTGGGTCAGAATCTATGGACAGATGCGTTTTCAAGTAGAAACCGGTATGCATATCTTTTTGAGGTGGAAACTGGTAGGATCTGTCATAGTAAAGCAATCTAGTAGTAGGTGCCTGTATTGCACTCAGCTCTTCCTCAGGTGAGTAGTTATTATAGCAGTTTTACGGATAGTATGGTGATGTTCCTTTGTGTGTTTGCTTTGTGGTTCTGGGTTCCTTATGATTTTTGTAGACTTATGGGGCTTTCTGTGAGTCTTTGCCTGTATGTTAACTATTATCAAAGTCACAACCTTGGTGGCAAAGTGATGGAGCAGGGTTTAGGAGAAAGGTATCATCGAAGGTCCCTATGTGAGCGTGTATCTGAAAATGGCAGCAGTGGTCATATAAGGGGTAGTCTTTTTCAGGGGTAGGGTTGGTTTGTTATTTCTGGAGCTTTTGCCTGTGGTTTTGCTGTCTGTCGAGTCTTTAGACCTTCCAGCCTTCTAGTCTTTATGTCCTTGAATTTACATATTTGAAGTATGTTTATGAGGGGTTGCCAGGTACGTTGTTTTTGGGAAACCGTGGGGTACGGTTCCTTGACGGCTTAAGTGCAGCAGTGCCTAGAGAGTAAGCAGGGTCACCTTCTTCATTCTAGAGAATAAGTCTGTTCGGGCCGCCCGGGCCCATTCAAGCATGGCGCCGCCCGGGCTCATTTTTCAGGTTGAGCTCCTGTGCAGGTGAGGTAAAGGAGTTGGGAACAGAGTGGTATTGCACAATGGTATGTTACATCAGGGACTGGACTGCTCTTTGGAGTCAGTGCTTTGGTTTTCCTTCAGTCAGTTGCAGGGTTGTTTAGGCAGGCTGGAGTCTGTGGATTTCTAGATTTCTAAGTGCTTGGAATTCTAGATTTCTAAGTTCTTGAAATAGAGGGATATTTACTAGAGGCTGCTGGCTCACTGTTTTTTGGGATGGTCGCGTATGCTCCTGTTTTTGAGCCATATTTTAATCTCTACATGTATAAATCCACTTGTTTTAGTCCTCTGGAGAGTTACACCAGCTTGATTACATGCTACATGTGGCTTGACAGCGTGGATGCAGCATCGTCAAGAGACTGAGCAGGGTTGTATCAGAGTCACCTCTTTCATTTGCAAAGGGTAAGTCTGACTACCCCTGCCGGGGCTGCTGTGTGTGCACGTCTTTTTGGCATTTGTGGAGCTCAGCTGTTTTTTTTTGTGTGTGTGTTCTAACTTTTTTTTTTTTTTTTTTTTTGAGGGGCAAATAGTGTATGTGCTGAGCGTGGTTGGCAGGAGGAGGTGGGGAGCTGCTCAGGACTGGTAGGTTTGGTTTCTAGGAGTGTGTGGCATCCTTCCTGTGCGATGCAACTGATTGTTGGGCGGGAACGTTCCAGCTTGTGTGTCTTAAGCAATGTAGCTTGTGTAGTGTGTGTTGTGTGGCCCAGGCAGAGTTTTCTGTGGCACTGTGAGCGAAGAATCTCAGAGCTGGTGAGCAGCTGAAGTACCGGAGCTGGGAAGAGAGAGGTATTGCATCAGGTACGCTGTGGCTGTGAGGTGCCTCAGAGTGTGCTTTTCTCTTTTCTCTGCAAGTGCTTTGTGCAGTTGTGGACAGGCAAGGGAAATCCTCGTGTCACGAAGCTCTGAGGGAAGGTGAGTGTTGTCAGCCTGGTCATCCCTTATGCGAAGCGAAGGGAGGATGCTCCGGTGTTTCCCTCTGAGGGTCCTAGGTGAGGCTGTTTGGGATAGAGGAGCAGTGTGGCAGGTGGTTGCTTGCAAGCACAGTGGTCATTTTGTCCTTTTGTGTTCCCAGGTGGCGTGGGTGATGCTGGCCGCTCCTTTCAAGCTTGGACCTAATTTGCAGGTACAGAGGCAAGTGGGCTGCTGTTTTGAAAGGATAAAAGTAAAGCTGGGGTCCCTTATGTTGTTGAGGGATGGGTGCTACTGCTGGCAGCTGAATGTTTATCTTCTGCCTGTGTTTCTCCTTTGTTCAGGCTGAAATGCAGAGTGCAGTGTGCAGTGCAGGACCTCTTGACCCGAGGTGCCTCTGGAGTGACTCTGGTGCGTGATGAGCAGAGGTAGCTGTTAATTTTGGGGTGCGGTTGTCACTGCAGTTATTTTCCTACATCCAATAGAGTAAAATTCCAGTTTGCCTTTTAGAGGTGCTATAAGTGGGTAAAGAGAACAGATGGAAGCATCTGCCATGTGGGGCAGGCAAGCGGCTGAGGTACAGGAGGGGATGAGGGTATGTGGATTTTTTCCTGCGGGTGGAATGGAATTGATTGTTCTGGTATATAGTCTGTTTTGCTCCTAGATTTTTCTTTCAATGTAAAGAAAAGTTTGAGCTAATTCCTGTTAAGAAAGTTCCAGTTACTTGCTGGACTGTATTGTCCTTCCAATATTCAAAGCTGCAGCAAAAGCATGGGGATTGTTGCTTTTAGAAACACCCCAGTTCTCTTGTTTGCACTCTGCATTCTGTTGAGTTAAAGCAGATTTCAAAAAAAAATATTAAAAATTACAGGAAACACACACACACACACAAAAACAACAAAAAAACCACCATTGGGTGACTTGTTGTGAACACAATGATCATTTAATCTCTTTGTTTTCCCAGGTGGTGTGGATGATACTGGCTGCACTGTTGGAGTATGGATTCGGAGAGGAACAGGTGAGCACAATCGTATGTTGCATGAGTAGTAGTCAGCATTGTGGAGAAGGTGGGCATCATGGCCGGCGTGCTAGTGAATGCTGATACTCTGTTTTTGCAGCTGATGATGAGCCTGGCAATTGACTAAGATGACAATCAGTGCCTGTGCATTTCTTGAGGCGGAGGGAATTTACCATCCAGCAACCTGAGAGCTAAGTTGGGGGGGGGCACCTGGTATTTGCATATCTGGGGTGGCTAATGGGAGCTGGGAGCCAGAGCAGCATGGAGCCAGCTGGCTGAATAGACTTGGTGCCATGGTGAGGGTGGCTCAGGCTGGGTCATGTTCAGGCTGCTTGTGGCTGGCTCACCAGGCTAATAGAAGAAGCGGGATTGTTTTGTAGTGTGAGTGCGTGTGCCAGGCAGGACAGTTTCCTTCAGTTTGTCTTGTGGTGTTGCTTCTGCAGCGTCTGTTCTGTGCTTCTCGGGTCTTGATATCCTCCTAGCTTTTTACATTGGACTGACTAGACAGGCGACTTGGTAGCTGTGCTGAAGGGCCTCAATGCTTGTTTTGTCATCATGGCTCTGATCTGAACACTTCTTGTCTTGCAGTCGCTGCTTGAAGTGCAGATCTGTTTCAGGTCTTGTGCATCGTATTCGGTTTGAGATCGTGTCTGTTTCCATCCTCGCTCTTGCAGAAGTCATCTGGGTCGCATCAGGAGCTCCTGCTTGGGAATTTATTTCCTAAGTGTCTTCTTATGGGGGTTTTCACTCCCCATCCTTCTGGTCTCTTGTCTTGAAGGCAGGCTTTTTAGGCCTCCATCATCCCAGTTCTGGCAGTTGCTTCCAGTTGCGTGTTGTGACATTTGAGTCTCTCCTTGGGTCTGCTGCAGAGCACCTGTTCTGACTTGCTGTTGCCGTAGGGCTTTCCTCTGGGGGTCACTTTTTCTTGCGCCTTGTGTTCTGTGTTTTTTTTTTGTAGTGTTCGTAGTGTGCCTGTGTGTGTGTTTTGTCTGGAGCTGTCCTGCCTGGCAGTTAGTGATGACAGCTGATGTGGCAGTGCATGGGTGTACTAATACATTGTCTGGACTGTGTTGGCGAAGACATCCGGTCTGCCTCTGGGCACGTACTGAAGGGCAGCTGGCACAGTCATCTCTGTGGTGTTTGGCAGATGTGTATTTGGGAGAGTTGAGCTGCTTGCGAGCAACTGCTCGCATGGCGCTTGAATGGTGTGCTTGAGGAGGTCTGTTGAATCTTGAAAGCTTACAGATATGGGGTTTTGAAATTCTTAGTTTCATTTCTTTCCTGTCCCCAGTAGAGTGTAAACCTTTGGAGGAACCTGTCACAGGAAAGAGCTCCTTCTGGAACTGTTCAGCACTTGGTAGGCAGCTCGGTGACTGGCTTGATCTACTTCTGAGGTGCTGAGGTAAGGGGGCTGCTGTTTTGAAACGATAATATTGCAAATGGGGTCCCTTGTGTTGTTGAGGGATGGGTGCTAATGTTGGCAGCTGAATGATTATCTTGTGACTGTTTTCCTTTGTTAAAGCTGAAACACAGTGTACAACACGGGACTTGACCAGAGCTGCTTTTGGCAAGGTGAGCGATGAGCAGATGTAGCAGGTACTTCAGTGGTGCAGTTGTCACTGCAGTTACTTAACTACAGAAAATACAGTCAAAATCCTGTTTATATTTCAGGGGTGTTGTAGCTGGCTTAAGAGAGCAGACGGAAGCATCTGCCTCAAGGGCAGGTGAGGGGGCAGAGGTAAGGGAGCAGATGAGAGTAACTGTCCTAGCTGTGCTGTGGCTTTGGATGCTGCTTCAGCCTATGCTTTTCGTTTTCTTTTGCAGGTGTCTCGCACAGGCTCAGAGGGTCCAAGCTGCACTCTGAAGAGCAGCACGAGAAGGGCGGGCTGGTTGTGAGCTGGATTGGAGCAGAATGGCCAAGTAGCACAAGGTGACTGCGAAGGGTATCCATCTTGCTTTGCAGGTGCCATGGCAGGCTCTCCACAGAAATGGTTGAGGATTTGAGAAGAGGTTGCAGATCATCAAGGAGGGACACGTGCAGGGATGGCTTGAAAATGGTATGGCTACTTTCTCTTCTGTTTATCAGGTGTCACAGGCAATGTGGGCTGTGATGTTAGTCTTTAGAATCAGAACAAAGCAGGTGCTGATGGCGGTCTTCTTTGGTAGGCACAGAGGTGCCTGAAGCCCTGTCCTGTGTAGCCTGAGCATGCCTCGCTGAGGATGAAGCGTCCTTTCCAGCAGTTCCCAAAACTGTGTTGAGGCTGAAATGCTGCATCTGTGTTTGGGTTGGGGTTGCACCTTGGTGAGTGTAGGGATGGGTTTTAAGTCGGTGCAGCGGAGGGCCTGGCCCCAGTGTCCTGTAGTGTGTTTTGACCCATCAGCATAGCCTTTTGGTTTTCTGATAGCCTACTCAAGTAAGTGATTCTTCCTGCGAGTGGAATGGAATTGTGTGTTTTTTTTTTTTTGGCGTGTAACCTGTTCTGCTCCTAGATTTTTCTTTCTACGTAAATAAAAGTTTGAGCTAATTCCAGCTGAAAAAGCTTCAGTTACTTGTTTGGTTGTATTGTCCTTTCAATATTCAAAGCTGCAGCAAAAGCATGGGGATTTTTGTTTCTAGAAACACCCCAGTTCTCTTGTTTGCACTCTGCATGCTCCTCCTCTTTCTGCTTTTTTTTGTGCTTTCCCCCTGCACTTTCCCAGGTGATTGGCTTCAGATTCCAGGTGGGACCTAATGGTAACTGAGTTGCAGGTATGCCATCAGAGAGCTCCTTCTGCCTGGGCTGCACTTTTGGGTAAGTGCTTTGTTTTTCCTTCAGTCAGTTGCAGGGTTCTTTAGGTGGGTCAGAATCTATAGACAGATGCGTTTTCAAGTAGAAACCAGTACGCATGTCTTTTTGAGGTGGTAACTGGTAGGATCTGTCATTGTAAAGCAATCTAGTAGTAGGTGCCTGTATTTCACGCAGCTCTTCCTCAGGTGAGTAGTTGTTATATCAGTTTTACGGATAGTATGGTGATGTTACTTTGTCTGTTTGCTTTGTGGTTCTGGGTTCCTTATGATTTTTGTAGAATTACGGGACTTTCTGTGAGACTTTGCCTCTGTGTCAACTATCAACTTGGTGGCAAAGTGATGGAGCAGGGTTTAGGAGAAATGTATGATGGAGGCTCCTTGTGTGAGCATGTATCTGAAAATGGCAGCAGTGGGCATGTAAGGGGTAGTCTGTTTCAGGTTTGGGGACAGTTTGTTATATTTCTGGAGCTTTTGCCTGTGGTTTTGCTGTCTGTCGAGTCTTTAGACCTTCCAGCCTTCTAGGCTTTAAGTGCTTGGAATTCACATATCAGAAGTACGTGCATGAGGGGTTGCCAGGTACATTGTTTTTGGGAAACGGTGGGGTACGGTTCCTTGACCGCATAAACGCAGTAGTGCCTAGAGAGTGAGCAGGCTCACCTTCATCTCTAAAGAATAACTCTGTTCGGGCACATTTCGGCGCGGCGCCGCCCGGGCACATTTCGGCGCGGCGCCGCCCGGGCACATTTCGGCGCGGCGCCGCCCGGGCACATTTCGGCGCGGCGCCGCCCGGGCACATTTCGGCGCGGCGCCGCCCGGGCACATTTCGGCGCGGCGCCGCCCGGGCACATTTCGGCGCGGCGCCGCCCGGGCACATTTCGGCGCGGCGCCGCCCGGGCACATTTCGGCGCGGCGCCGCCCGGGCACATTTCGGCGCGGCGCCGCCCGGGCACATTTCGGCGCGGCGCCGCCCGGGCACATTTCGGCGCGGCGCCGCCCGGGCACATTTCGGCGCGGCGCCGCCCGGGCACATTTCGGCGCGGCGCCGCCCGGGCACATTTCGGCGCGGCGCCGCCCGGGCACATTTCGGCGCGGCGCCGCCCGGGCACATTTCGGCGCGGCGCCGCCCGGGCACATTTCGGCGCGGCGCCGCCCGGGCACATTTCGGCGCGGCGCCGCCCGGGCACATTTCGGCGCGGCGCCGCCCGGGCACATTTCGGCGCGGCGCCGCCCGGGCACATTTCGGCGCGGCGCCGCCCGGGCACATTTCGGCGCGGCGCCGCCCGGGCACATTTCGGCGCGGCGCCGCCCGGGCACATTTCGGCGCGGCGCCGCCCGGGCACATTTCGGCGCGGCGCCGCCCGGGCACATTTCGGCGCGGCGCCGCCCGGGCACATTTCGGCGCGGCGCCGCCCGGGCACATTTCGGCGCGGCGCCGCCCGGGCACATTTCGGCGCGGCGCCGCCCGGGCACATTTCGGCGCGGCGCCGCCCGGGCACATTTCGGCGCGGCGCCGCCCGGGCACATTTCGGCGCGGCGCCGCCCGGGCACATTTCGGCGCGGCGCCGCCCGGGCACATTTTTCAGGTGGAGCTACTGAGTAGATGAGGTAAAGGAGCTGGGAACAGGGAGGTATTGTACAATGTTATGTTGCATCAGTAATAGTGAGCGTTGTGGAGGAGGTGGGTATTAGTGCTGGTATGCAAGTGAACGCTGGTTCTCTGTGTTTACAGATGGGGATGACCCTTTTAAACTAATTCCAGTTGAGAAAGTTTCAGTTACTTGTTTGGTGATATTGTCAATTCAATAATAAAACCTGCAGAAAAAGTAAAAGGGGACTTCTGCTTCTAGAATCACCACAGCTCTCTTGTCTGCTCTCTGCATGATTTTGAGATGAAGCTGATTTAAAAAACAAACAAACAAACCAGCTGCTTCTCTTGCTCTCTTCCTACTTTCTTATGCTTTGTCCCTCCCCTTTCCCAGATGATTTGGTTTGGGTGCTGGGTGAGGTGAAAAGATACATGAGCCCCAGGCATGGCATCAGAGAGGTCCTTCTGCCTGGGCTGCTCCTTGGGGTAACTGCTTTGATTTTCTTTCAGTCAGTTGCAGGGTTCTTTAGGCAGGCTGGAATCTATGGATTTCTAGTTTTCTAAGTGCTTGGAATTCAGTTTATAGAGGGATATTTAGTAGAGGCTGCTGGCTCACTGTTTTTTGGGATAGTTGCATATGCTCGTGTTTTTGAGCTATATTTTAATCTCTAGATGTATAAAACCACTCGTTTTAGTTCTCTGGAGAGTTACACCAGCTTGATTGCATGCTACATGTGGCTTGGCAGTGTAGTTGCAGTATTACCAAGAGACTGAGCAGGGTTGTATCAGTCATCTCTTTCATCTGCAAAGGGTAAGTCTGTGATTACCCCTGCCAGGGCTGCTGTGTGTGCATGTCTTTTTGGCATTTGTTGAACTCAGTTGGTTTTTTTTGTGTGTGTGTGTTTGTGTACTGGGTCTGGCTGGAATGTTAACTTTCCCTGCAGCAGCCCATACAGTGCTGTACTCTGCACTTGTAGCTGGAACAGCAGTGTTATCACACCAGTGTTGTGTCTACTGCTGAGCAGCAGTGGCACAGCATCGGGCCTCTCTCTAACCCTCCTAGGGGGTGGGCAAAAAGTGAGAAGAGAAACATCACTAGGGCAGCTGACCTAAACCAACCAAAGGGATATTCCATACCATGTGATGTCACACAGCAATAAAAGGTGGAAACAGGAAGAAGAGGGGAGGGGTGGGCTCTCGTTGTGAAGACGTCGGTCCTCCTCCCGAACACCGGCTACGTGCGTTGAGGCCCTGCTTCAAGGACGTGGTCAATCATCACTCATTTGTGGGAAG
This sequence comes from Clangula hyemalis, assembly GCA_963989345.1. Next base: position 158,717,623 of record OZ022427.1, read on the forward strand.
TAAAGAGCAATTTCTTTCCTCTGCACTTCCACATAGCCTTCATTTATTTTGTTTGTTTTCCTCCCTTCTTTTTATTTTCCCTTTCCCCCCTCCCTTTTCCCTTTTCCCCTTTCCCTTTTATTTCCCTTTAGTTAAATTGTTTAGTTCATAATAATCTTTATTTAATTATTATTACTATTTCCCTTTAATTAAATTATCCTTATCTCAACCCGTGAGTTGTTCTTTGCTTTACTTCTCCCCCTCCTCATCTAAAAAGAGGGGGAGTGAGAGAGCGGTTGTGGGGTTTAGCTGCCCAGCACGGTAAAACCACCACAGTTTGTTCTAACTTTTGTTTTTCTAAGCGGTAAATAGTGTGTGTGCTGAGCGTGGTCTGCAGGAGGAGGTGGGTAGGTGGTTGCGACTGATTGTTCGGCGGGAACATTCCAGCTTGTGTGTCTTAAGCAATGTAGCTTGTGTAGTGTGTGTTGTGTGGCCTGGGTGGAGTTTACTGTGGCACTGTGAGCGAAGAATCTCAGTTAGAGCTGGTGAGCAGCTGAAGTGCCGGAGCTGGGAAGAGAGAGGTATTGCATCAGGTACGCTGTGGCTGTGAGGTACCTCAGAATGTGCTTTTCTCTTTTCTCTACAGGTGCTTTGTGCAGTCGTGGAGAGGGAAGGGAAATCCTCGTGTCACAGAGCAGTGAGGGAAGGTGAGTGTTGTCAGCCTGGTCATCCCTTATCCGAAGTGAAGGGAGGATGCTCAGGTGTTTTCCTCTGAGGGTCCGAGGTGAGGCTGTTAGGGATAGAGGAGCAGTGTGGCAGGTGGTTGCTTGCAAGCACAGTGGTCATTTTGTCCTTTTGTGTTCCCAGGTGGCATGGGTGATGCTGGCCGCTCCTTTCAAGCTTGGACCTAATTTGCGGGTACAGAGGCAAGTGGACTGCTGTTTTGAAAGGATAAAAGTAAAGCTGGGGTCCCTTATGTTGTTGAGGGATGGGTGCTACTACTGGCAGCTGAATGTTTATCTTGTGACTGTGTTTTTCCTTTGTTCAGGCTGGAATGCAGTGTGCAGTGCAGGATGTCTCAACCAGCTGCCTCTGGAGTGACTCTGGTGCGTGATGAGCAGAGGTAGCTGTTAATTTTGGGGGTGCGGTTGTCACTGCAGTTACTTTCCTACATCCAACAGAGTAAAATTCCAGTTTGCCTTTTAGAGGTGCTATAAGTGGGTAAAGAGAACAGATGGAAGCATCTGCCATGTGGGGCAGGCAAGCGGCTGAGGTACAGGAGGGGATGAGAGTATGTGATTTTTCCTGCGGGTGGAATGGAATTGATTGATCTGGTGTATAGTCTGTTTTGCTCCTAGATCGTTCATTCCTTGTAAATAAAAGTTTGAGCCAATTCCAGTTAAGCAAGTTCCTGTTACTTGCTGAGTCGTATTGTCCTTCCAATACTCAAAGCTGCTGCAAAAGCATGGGGATTGTTTCTTTTAGAAACACCCCAGTTCTCTTGTCTGCACTCTGCATTCTATTGAGTTAAAGCAGATTTCAAAAAAAAAAAAAAAAAAAAAAGAAACAGGAAACACACACGTACAAAATAACAACAAAAAAACACCATTGGGTGACTTGTTGTGAACACAATGATCATTTAATCCCTTTGTTTTCCCAGGTAGTGTGGATGATACTGGCTGCACTGTTGGAGTTTGGATTCGGAGAGGAACAGGTGAGCAGAATCGTATGTTGCATCAGAAGTAGTCAGCATTGTGGAGAAGGTGGGCATCATGGCCAGCATGCTAGTGAATGCTGGTACTCTGTTTTTGCAGCTGATGATGAGCCTGGCAATTGACTAAGATGACAATCAGTGCCTGTGCATTTCTCGAGGCGGAGGGAATATACCATCCAGCAATCTGAGAGCTAAGTTGGGGGGGGGGGGCACCTGGTATTTGCGTATCAGGGGTGGCTAATGGGAGCTGGGAGCCAGAGCAGCATGGAGCCAGCTGGCTGAATAGACTTGGTGCCACGGTGAGGGTGGTTCAGGCTGGGTCATGTTCAGGCTGCTTGTGGCTGGCTCACCAGGCTAATAGAAGAAGCGGGATTGTTTTGTAGTGTGAGTGCGTGTGCCAGGCAGGACAGTTTCCTTCTGTTTGTTTGTCTTGTAGCGTTGCCTCTGCAGTGTCTGTGCTGTGCTTCTTGGGTCTCGATATCCTCCTAGCTTTTTACGCTGGACTGACTAGACAGGCGACTTGGTAGCTGTGCTGAAGGGCCTCAATGCTTGTTTTGTCATCATGACTCTGATCAGAGCACTTCTTGTCTTGCAGTCGCTGCTTGAAGTGCAGATCTGTTTCAGGTCTTGTGCATCATATTCGGTTTGAGATCGCATTTGTTTCCATCCTCGCTCTTGTAGAAGTCATCTCGGTGGCATCAGGAGCTCTTGCTTGGGAATTGATTTCCTAAGTGTCTTCTTATGGGGTTTTCACTCCCCATCCTTCTGGTCTCTTGTCTTGAAGGCAGGCTTTTTATGCCTCCATCATCCCAGTTCTGGCAGTTTCCTCCAGTCGCACTTCGTGACTGTCCTGGTTTCAGTTAGAACAGAGTTAATTTTCTTCCTAGTAGCTGGTAGAATGCTATGTTTTGGCTTAGCATGAGAAGAGTGCTGATAACACCCCGATGTTTTAATTGTTGCAGAGCAGTGCTTATACTAAACCAAGGACGTCTCAGCTGCTTGCTCTGTCCTGTCAACAGGCAGGCTGGGGGTGCAGCAAGAGCTGGGAGGGGACAGACCCAGGACAGGTGACCCAAACTAGCCAAAGGGATATTCCATACCATCTGACGTCATGCTAAACAATATATAGGGGTGGCTAGCCGGGGGAGGGAGGCCAGACTGCTCGGGGTTAGGCTGGGCATCGGTCAGCGGGTGGTGAGCAATTGCATTGTGCATCACTTGTTTGTACATATTATTATTATTAGTACTATTATCATCATTGTATTATTATTATTATTATTATTATTATTAATATTAGTATTATTATTATTTTCCTGTCTTATTAAACTGTCTTTATCTCAACTCACGGGCTTCACTTTCCATTTCTCTCCCCCGTCCCAGAGAGGGAGGGGGGAGGGTGAGCGAACGGCTGTGTGGTGTTTAGCTGCCGGCCGGGTTAAACCACGACAGTGACATTTGATTTTCTCCGTGGGTCTGCTGCAGAGCACCTGTTCTGACTTCTGTTGCCATAGGGCTTTCCTCTGGGGGTCACTTTTTCTTGCGCCTTTTGTTCTGTGTTTTGTTTGTAATGTTTGTGGTGTGCCTGTGTGTGTGTGTTTTGTCTGGAGCTGTCCTGCCTGGCAGTTAGTGATGACAGCTGACGTGGTAGTCCGTGGGTGTACTAATACATTGTCTGGACTGTGTTGGCAAAGACATCCGGTCTGCCTCTGGGCACGTACTGAAGGGCAGCTGGCACAGTATATCTGTTTGTGAGCAACTGCTCGCTTACCTCTATTCATTTAATAAATTGTAAACTTTAATTGCAATCCAATTTGGGACCCAATCATGTATGACAACTGGGGGCTCGTCTGGGAGGGCTTTGGTTCCTGAAATCTTATTTGATCTAGGGGAGGCGCCCCACCGTTTGGTGGCTGCTGTTCGAGTCGGGTCGGGACTAATGGCATCTTGAACCTGAATAAAGGTAAGCAAAGTTTTTGATCTTTTTTTTTCAGCTCCCTTGCTGGCTGCGGCACTATATTTTGCCCATAATTCTGCGTGTGAAGATCCGAATGAAGACAACGGGGTCGTAAGCATTTAAAGCATATACTGTTCTGTTGGGTGGGATTCGGTTGCCTGCGTGTGTAAGAGCATGACTGAGATGGAACTTAGTTCCGAAGCGATTGTGGAGGTCCTCTAACCGCGGTTCCAATCTCCCGCGAGGGACTTGGCCGGTGAAGGACCAAAGCAATTCCTATAGGATTAGTGGGTGGGTGATAGGTCCTAAACCCCATGCAAGACACTCTTACTAAGGTAACCAAGGGCTGTGGGAATTGCCATAGTAAAATTCCTAAATGGGCCAGACAAAATCTAAGACCAGGGACCAGAAGAAAGGGAGCAAATTACCAGACATACCACCAGAAAGTCCATTAGGAATAACGGTTAGAAATTGGAACGATAGGGGCCTCAGAAAAGGAAAAAGTAAATAAAAAATGGTCCAGTATTGTGTGATAGAATGGCCAAAGGAGCCTTTAAGACCACATGTCTTTCGGCCTGTTTTTGGATCCTCCTGAAGACTGGATTTGTCATGCCTTAAATACACATGTTAATTCAAAGGAACGTTTTTGCCGGGAAGAAAGTGATTATGCAGGATTATGGATCAGGAGGACTTCATGTCCTTTCCAGCCTCAATATTTACACTAAAAGCAGATAAGAAATTTGAAGAAGAAGAGGAACAGAAAAAAGAAAAAGATAATAAACGGGAGCCGTTGAATAACGTACCACCTCCATATCCTACCAATCAACCCCCGGCGGCTCCCCCTCTGGTGGCTGTGGTATCTCCAGCAGTACCACCGTTGCCCCTGCTTCCACCACCATCAGCACCAGAATGAGACCGACCTCCGGCTGCATGCACGAGAAGTAGGACTGCTGTATCTGAGAGAGCTTCTCTATATCCTTTAAGGGAGGTAACTGGTGTATAACTGGGTTGGAGTTTTAACAGTTACGGTTTTAAGGGTTTCAGGGTTAGCGTGTTAGGGTTTTAGAGTTTTTTTGGGATGGAGTGTTGCTATGTTTTATAGTGGTAGGGTCCTAGGGTTTTATTTTTGGTCAGTTATATGTGGTTAGCGTTTTAAGATCCTTTGTTTTTTCAGGTTAGGTTCTCCCGGGTTAGGGTTTTGAGCGTCCTAATTTTTTGGGTTTGGGTTTTGAGCGTCCTAATGTTCTGGGTTAGGGCTTTGCGCATCCTCCTGTTTTGGGTTGGCTTTGGGTTTTAAGCATCTTAAGTTTTGGGTTATGGTGTTGAGCGTCCTCCTGTTTTGGGTTAGGGCTTTGGGTTTTAAGCATCTTAATTTTGGGGTTAGTGTTTTGCATGTCTTAATGTTTTCAGTTTGTGTTTAGAGCGTCCTAAAGTTTTGGGTTTTGGTTTGTGTTTTGAGCGTCCTAATGTTTTGAGTTAGGACTTTGAGCGTCCTACTGTTTTGGGTTGACTTTGGGTTTTGAGCATCTTAATTTTTGGGTTTGGGCTTTGAGTGTCTTAATGTTTTGGCTTTGGGTTTTGAGCATCCTAATTTTTGGGTTAGGGCTTTGAGCGTTCTAATTTTTTTGTTTAGTGCTTTGAGAATCCTAATGGTTTGGGTTTGGGTTTTGAGCGTCCTAAGTGTTTGGGTTAGGGCTTTTAGGCATAGGATTTCAGGGGTTTAGTGTGGTAAATAGTTTGTGTTAGGCCTGCAGGGGTTTCGACGTTTTTTAGTGTTAGGGTTTGAGGCTTTTTTGAAAGGGCGGTAAGTGCTTGGGTTACAGTGAGTGCTGGTAAATGTGATTCTCGAACACTCGGCCTGTGATTGGTCAAGCCAGCTGCCTGGGGAATGCTGGTAGGTGTAGTTTTCCGACACCGGGCTTCTGGTAGGCCATGTTGGGTTTCCAGAGCATGCCGGGAGATGTAGTTCTCAGACTCTGAACTTCCGGGAGGCCATGTTGAGTGCCCAGAGCATACCGGGAAATGTAGTTCTGGGACTCCATACGTCCGGGAGGCCATGTTCGGTGACAGAGAATGCCGGGAGATGTAGTTCTCGGGAACTAGGGTTAGGGTTGGGGTTTGGGGTTAGGGTATAGGATTTAGGGGTGGGTTTAGGGGTAGGGTTAGGGTTAAGGGTTGGGGTTAGGGTTAGGGTTATTAGGGTTAGGGTATTAGGGTTATTAGGGTTGGGTTTTGGGGTTGGGGTTAGGGTCAGGGTTAGGGTTAGATCTGTCGTTAGGGTTAGGGGTTGGGGTTAGGGTTTGTTTTTTTTTTTTTTTTGGGTGAGGGTCGTTAGGGTCGTTAGGGTCGGTTGAGGCGGCGGTGGTGTTAGGGTTAGGGTTCTCGGACTCCGGACTTCCAGGAGGCCATGTTGAGTGCCCAGAGCAAACCGGGAAATGAAGTTCTCGGACTACTGACCTCCGGGAGGCCATGTTGAGTGCCCAGAGGATACCGGGAAATGTAGTTCTGGGACTCCGGACTTCCGGGAGGCCATGTTGAGTGCCCAGAGCATACCGGGAAATGAAGTTCTGGGACTCCGGACTTCCGGGAGGCCATGTTGAGTGCCCAGAGCATACCGGGAAACGAAGTTCTGGGACTCTGGACTTCCGGGAGGCCATGTTGAGTGCCCAGAGCATACCGGGAAATGTAGTTCTCAGACTCTGGACTTCCGGGAGGCCATGTTGAGTGCCCAGAGCATACCGGGAAATGAAGTTCTGGGACTCCGGACCTCTGGAGGCCATGTTGAGTGCCCAGAGCATACCGGGAAATGTAGTTCTCAGGAACTAGGGTTGTGGTTAGGGGCTAGGGCTGGGGCTAGGGTTATGGTTTAGGGTGAGGGTTGGGGTTACGGTTAGGGGTTAGGGTTAAGGCTAGTGAATGCTGGTTCTCTGTGTTTACAGATGATGGTGAGCCTGTTTAAACTAATTCCAGTTCAGGAAGTTTCAGTAACATCAAGTTTCAACAAGCAAGTTTCACTTGCTTTGTGATATTGTCAGTTCAATATTAAAAGCTGCATCAAAAGCACAGGGATTTTTGCTTCTAGAAACACCACAGATATCTTGTCTGCTCTCTGCATGCTTTTGAGCTAAAGCAGATTTAAAGAAAGAAACAAACAAGAAAGAAAGAAACAAACAAGAAAGAAAGAAACAAACAAGAAAGAAAGAAACAAACAAGAAAGAAAGAAACAAACAAGAAAAAAACATCACAGCTGCTGCTATGCCTGCTCTCTTCCTACTTTCTTGTGCTTTGCCCCTCCCCTTTACCATGTGATGGGGTTTGGGTGCTGGGCGGGGCCAAAAGTTATATGAGGTCCAGGCATGGCATTAGAGAGCTCCTTCTGCCTGGGCTGCTCTTTGGGGTAAGTGCTTTGTTTTTCCTTCAGTCTGTTGCAGGGTTGTTTAGGCAGGCTGGAGTCTATGGATTTCTGGATTTTTAGGTACTTGGAATTCACTTAATAGAGGGATATTTAGTGGAGGTTGTTGGCTCACTGTTTTTTGGAATGGTGGGATACGCTCTTGTTTTTGACCTATTTTTTAATCTCTAGATGAATCAACCCACTTGTGTAACTCTCCAGAGGACTAAAACCAGCTTGATTACATGCTAGAAGGGGCTTGACCACGTAGGTGCAGTATTACCAAGAGACTGAGCAGGGTCACCTTTTTTGTCTGTAAAAGATAAGTCTGTAACTACCTCTGTTGAGGCTGCTGTGCATTTATGGCCTCTTGGCATTTGTCGACTTCAGGGTGTTTTTTTATTTATTTTTTTGTCTGGCTCTGGTCTCTGTGTTTGAGTTTTCTGCAAGGAGCTGTATTGTTTGCATGTGCAGCGTGGATGTGACCTTCTCTCTTTGTTTCTTGTAGCTCAGGGCGTGGGCACGGAAACTTGAACGAGGCCCAACAGGTGAGTGGATGTCAGTGGGGACTCTGAGTTTTTTGGTGGACTGTGTTAGTCTGATTCTAGAAACACCCCAGTTCTCTTGTCTGGACTCTGCATGCTGTTGAGCTAAGCCCTATAAATAAGTAAAGAAACCACAGCTACTGCTCCTCCTCTTTCTGCTTTTTTTTTGTGCTTTCCCCCTGCACTTTCCCAGGTGATTGGCTTCAGGTTCCAGGTGGGACCTAATGGTAACTGAGTTGCAGGTATGCCATCAGAGAGCTCCTTCTGCCTGGGCTGCACTTTTGGGTAAGTGCTTTGTTTTTCCTTCAGTCAGTTGCAGGGTTCTTTAGGTGGGTCAGAATCTATGGACAGATGCGTTTTCAAGTAGAAACCGGTATGCATATCTTTTTGAGGTGGAAACTGGTAGGATCTGTCATAGTAAAGCAATCTAGTAGTAGGTGCCTGTATTGCACTCAGCTCTTCCTCAGGTGAGTAGTTATTATAGCAGTTTTACGGATAGTATGGTGATGTTCCTTTGTGTGTTTGCTTTGTGGTTCTGGGTTCCTTATGATTTTTGTAGACTTACGGGGCTTTCTGTGAGTCTTTGCCTGTATGTCAACTATTATCAAAGTCACAACCTTGGTGGCAAAGTGATGGAGCAGGGTTTAGGAGAAATGTATGGCCTGGCATGCTAGTGAATGCTGGTTCTGTGTTTACAGATTGGGATGAGCCTGTTTAAACTAATTCTAGTTCAGGAAGTTTCAGTTACTTGCTTTGAGATATTGTCAGTTCAATATTAAAAGCTGCAGCAAAAGCACAGGGATTTTTGCTTCTAGAAACACCACAGATATCTTGTCTGCTCTCTGCATGCTTTTGAGCTAAAGCAGATTTAAAAAAAGAAACAAGAAAGAAACAAACAAAAAAAACATCACAGCTGCTGCTGTGCCTGCTCTCTTCCTACTTTCTTGTGCTTTGCCCCTCCCCTTTACCATGTGATGGGGTTTGGGTGCTGGGCGGGGCCAAAAGTTATATGAGGTCCAGGCATGGCATTAGAGAGCTCCTTCTGCCTGGGCTGCTCTTTGGGGTAAGTGCTTTGTTTTTCCTTCAGTCTGTTGCAGGGTTGTTTAGGCAGGCTGGAGTCTATGGATTTCTGGATTTTTAGGTACTTGGAATTCACTTAATAGAGGGATATTTAGTGGAGGTTGTTGGCTCACTGTTTTTTGGAATGGTGGGATACGCTCTTGTTTTTGACCTATTTTTTAATCTCTAGATGAATCAACCCACTTGTGTAACTCTCCAGAGGACTAAAACCAGCTTGATTACATGCTAGAAGGGGCTTGACCACGTAGGTGCAGTATTACCAAGAGACTGAGCAGGGTCACCTTTTTTGTCTGTAAAAGATAAGTCTGTAACTACCTCTGTTGAGGCTGCTGTGCATTTATGGCCTCTTGGCATTTGTCGACTTCAGGGTGTTTTTTTATTTATTTTTTTGTCTGGCTCTGGTCTCTGTGTTTGAGTTTTCTGCAAGGAGCTGTATTGTTTGCATGTGCAGCGTGGATGTGACCTTCTCTCTTTGTTTCTTGTAGCTCAGGGCGTGGGCACGGAAACTTGAACGAGGCCCAACAGGTGAGTGGATGTCAGTGGGGACTCTGAGTTTTTTGGTGGACTGTGTTAGTCTGATTCTAGAAACACCCCAGTTCTCTTGTCTGGACTCTGCATGCTGTTGAGCTAAGCCCTATAAATAAGTAAAGAAACCACAGCTACTGCTCCTCCTCTTTCTGCTTTTTTTTTGTGCTTTCCCCCTGCACTTTCCCAGGTGATTGGCTTCAGGTTCCAGGTGGGACCTAATGGTAACTGAGTTGCAGGTATGCCATCAGAGAGCTCCTTCTGCCTGGGCTGCACTTTTGGGTAAGTGCTTTGTTTTTCCTTCAGTCAGTTGCAGGGTTCTTTAGGTGGGTCAGAATCTATGGACAGATGCGTTTTCAAGTAGAAACCGGTATGCATATCTTTTTGAGGTGGAAACTGGTAGGATCTGTCATAGTAAAGCAATCTAGTAGTAGGTGCCTGTATTGCACTCAGCTCTTCCTCAGGTGAGTAGTTATTATAGCAGTTTTACGGATAGTATGGTGATGTTCCTTTGTGTGTTTGCTTTGTGGTTCTGGGTTCCTTATGATTTTTGTAGACTTACGGGGCTTTCTGTGAGTCTTTGCCTGTATGTCAACTATTATCAAAGTCACAACCTTGGTGGCAAAGTGATGGAGCAGGGTTTAGGAGAAATGTATGGCCTGGCATGCTAGTGAATGCTGGTTCTGTGTTTACAGATTGGGATGAGCCTGTTTAAACTAATTCTAGTTCAGGAAGTTTCAGTTACTTGCTTTGAGATATTGTCAGTTCAATATTAAAAGCTGCAGCAAAAGCACAGGGATTTTTGCTTCTAGAAACACCACAGATATCTTGTCTGCTCTCTGCATGCTTTTGAGCTAAAGCAGATTTAAAAAAAGAAACAAGAAAGAAACAAACAAAAAAAACATCACAGCTGCTGCTGTGCCTGCTCTCTTCCTACTTTCTTGTGCTTTGCCCCTCCCCTTTACCATGTGATGGGGTTTGGGTGCTGGGCAGGGCCAAAAGGTATATGAGCCCCAGGCATGGCATTAGGGAGCTCATTCTGCCTGGGCTGCTCTTTGGGGTAAGTGCTTTGTTTTTTCTTCAGTCAGTTGCAGGGTTGTTTAGGCAGGCTGGAGTCTATGGATTTCTGGATTTTTAAGTGCTTGGAATTCACTTAATAGAGGGATATTTAGTGAAGGTTGGTGGCTCACGGTTTTTTGGGATGGTGGCATACGCTCCTGTTTTTGAGCTGTATTTTAATCTCTAGATGAATCAACCCACTTGTGTAACTCTCCAGAGGACTAAAACCAGCTTGATTACATGCTAGAAGGGGCTTGACCACGTAGGTGCAGTATTACCAAGAGACTGAGCAGGGTCACCTTTTTTGTCTGTAAAAGATAAGTCTGTGACTACCTCTGTTGGGGCTGCTGTGCATTCATGGCCATTTGGCATTTGTGGACTTCAGGGTGTTTTTTTTTTTTTGTCTGGCTCTGGTCTCTGTGTTTGAGTTTTCTGCAAGGAGCTGTACTGTTTGCATGTCCATTGTGGATGTCACCTTCTCTCTTTGTTTGTTGTAGCCCAGGGCATAGGCACAGAAACTTGAACGAAGCTTGAGGGTGAGTGGACAGCAGAGGGCACCCTGAGTTGTTCAGTGGACTGCTTCACCTGTCGGGCCTTGCAACAGCAGAGTATGTCTCCAGCCACGTTTCTGAGACATGCCAGACGTCAGCGGTTCCAGTACCTGAAATGCTGGAGGTGCTGAGAGCGCAAGAGGAGCTGGGAGCGTGATGCATCTCCTTGGGATGTTAGGTGAGCTTAGCGGTGGTACTGCGTTGCTCTGGGGCTTCTTAGCTGTTGCAGTAGGGGAGGAAAGGAGTGGGTATAGAGTGTTTTGTGGATTGTCACGTTTGTCTGTTCTTTCTCCTTTGTTTAAGCCCCGTGACCTTGGCTTGGAACAGTGAATGGAAGTGCTAAGCCTGGATTGGGAAGGTGAGTGGAGAAAAGTTGGAAAACGGGTATTGTTTTTGGTGTAGCAGTCTATTGGTGCACCTCTGGGTGACTCCTCTTTTCCAGGGACGAAGAAGGTACTGAGAACATCCTAGCTGGCCTCTGTGGTCCACACTGATGGTGGATTCTGAGCCCTGAGAATTAAGTCGAGGGGCAAATATTGTGTGTTGGGGAGTGGTTGGCAGGGGGAGGGGGGGAGGTGTCTAGAGGGTGTTTATCTGATTTCGGTAGCGGAGCAGGTCAGTTGACTACTGTTTTGTTTCTGAGGAAGGTGTTTCACTGGAAGAAATTTGGCTGGTGTGCTGGCGCCTGATTGCACTTTATTTCTGCAGGTGAAGAGGAGCCTTGTTCCTGAAGCAATGTCCTGGCTAGGCTTTGTGTTCCTTGGTGAGGATGGAACCTGCCTCCCTGCATTCCCAAGCTAAGTAGGGGGGGACAAGCGCTGTGTTTGAGTTGGGGTTGTGAATGCACCCATAAGGTCAGGGTCTGTGCTTTTAAGTCATTGCTTTGGATGGGGCCTTTCAGGATTGATCAGGTCAGGCAGAGAGATGATGTGTGGGGAGTTTTGTTACGTGTATACTGCGCATGTGCCAGGCAGGGCAGTCCCAGCTTGTCATCTGTGTTCTGTGTTGTCTGTGCTGTTGCTTTTGGTGCCTGGCAGGCCCTGGGGAAGCCATCCCGAGGGTACTGAACACTTGACCTCCTCGGAATAATGCTGATGTTGAACTGGGAGCTGAGCAACGCTTGTGTTGCAGTGGGAGCTTAAGGGGATCACTTCTTCTCTGTGATTAATAGTTCTTTGTATCAAACATTTCCTGATATGATCATCATATGTTACGTGCTCCTCTGGTCTTGATATTCTCCTTGCCTTCTTCCACTGGACAGACAAGACGGGCAATTTGGTAGCCACACCAAAGGTCCTAAATGCTTGTTTTGTCATCGTAGGGCTGATGCGAGCACTACTTGTCTTGCAGTCGCTGCCTAAAATGCAGATCTGTTTCAAGTCTTGTGCATCATAATCTGTTTGAGATCGCATCTGTTTCCATCCTCACTCTTGCAGAAGTCATCTGGGCCGCATCAGGAGCTCTTGCTTGGGAATTGATTTCCTAAGTGTCTACTTATGGGGTTTTCACTCCCCATCCTTCTGGTCTCTTGTCTTGAAGGCAGGCTTTTTATGCCTCCATCATCCCAGTTCTGGCAGTTGCTTCCAGTCGCATGTTGTGACATTTGAGTCTCTCCTTGGGTCTGGTGCGGAGCACCTATTCTGACCTGCTGTTGCCGTAGGGCTTTCCTCTGGGGGTCACTTTTTCTTGCACCTTGTGTTCTGTGTTTTTGTTTGTAGTGTTCGTAATGTGCCTGTGTGTGTGTTTTGTCTGGAGCTGTCCTGCCTGGCAGTTAGTGATGACAGCTGACGTGGTAGTCCGTGGGTGTACTAATATATTGTCCGGACTGTTTTGGCAAAGGTGTCCGGTCTGCCTCTGGGCATGTACTGAAGGGCAGCTGGCACAGTCATCTGTGTGGTGTTTGCCAGATGTGGATGGGGGAGAGTTGAGCTGCTTGAGAGCAACTGCTCGCATGGCGCTTGAATGGTGTGCTTGAGGAGGTCTGTTGAATCTTGAAAGCTTACAGATATGGGGTTTTGAAATTCTTATTTTTATTTCTTTCCTATCCCCCATAGAGTGTAAACCCTAGGAGGAACCTGTCACAGGAAAGAGCTCCTTCTGGAACTGTTCAGCACTTGGTAGGCAGCTCGGTGACTGGTTGAACCCCTTTCCAGGTGCTGAGGCAAGGGGGCTGCTGTTTTGAAATGATAATATTGTAAATGGGGTCCCTTTTTGTTGTTGAGGGATGGGTGCTAATGCTGTCAGCTGAATGATTATCTTGTGACTGTTTTCCTTTGTTAAAGCTGAAACACAGTGTACAACATGGGACTTGATGACCAGAGCTGCTTTTGGCAAGGTGAGCGATGAAGAGATGTAACAGGTACTTTATAGGTGCGGTTGTCACTGCAGTTACTTAACTACAGAAAATACAGTAAAAGTCCTGTTTATATTTCAGGGGTGTTGTAGCTGGCTTAAGAGAGCAGATGGAAGCATCTGTCTCGAGGGCAGGTGAGGGGGCAGAGGTAAGGGAGCAGATGAGAGTAACTGTCCTAGCTGTGCTGTGGCTTTGGATGCTGCTTCCGCCTTCTTTTCCTTTCACAGGTGCCTTGCACAGGCTCAGAGGGTCCAAGCTGCACTCTGAAGAGCAGCACGAGAAGGAGGGGCTGGTTGTGAGCTGGATTGGAGCAGAATGGCCAAGTAGCACAAGGTGACTGCGAAGGGTATCCATCTTGCTTTGTAGGTGCCATGGCAGGCTCTCCACAGAAGTGGTTGAGGATTTGAGAAGAGGTTGCAGATCATCAAGGAGGGGCACGTGCAGGGATGGCTTGAAAATGGTATGGCTACTTTCTCTTCTGTTTTTCAGGTGTCACAGGCGATGTGGGCTGTGATGTTAGTCCTTAGAATCGGAACAAAGCAGGTGCTGATGGCGGTCTTCTTTGGTAGGCACAGAGGTGCCTGAAGCCCTGTCCTGTGTAGCCTGAGCATGCCTCGCTGAGGATGAAGCGTCCTTTCCAGCAGTTCCCAAAACTGTGTTGAAGCTGAAATGCTGCATCTGTGTTTGGGTTGGGGTTGCACCTTGGTGAGTGTAGGGATGGGTTTTAAGTCGGTGCAGCGGAAGGCCTGGCCCCAGTGTCCTGTAGTGTGTTTTGACCCATCAGCATAGCCTTTTGGTTTTCAGATAGCCTACTGAAGTAAGTGATTTTTCCTGTGAGTGGAATGGAATTGATTTTGTTGGTGTATAATCTGTTCTGCTCCTAGATTTTTCTTTCAATGTAAATAAACTTTTGAACCAATTCCAGCTGAAAAAGTTCCAGTTACATGCCTGGTCATATTGTCCTTTCAATATTCAAAGCTGGAGCAAAAGCATGGGGATTGTTGCTTCTAGAAAGAGCCCAGTTGTCTTGTCTGCACTCTGCATGCTGTTGAGCCAAGCCCTATAAAGAAGTTAATAAAACCACAGCTGCTGCTGCTCCTCTTTCTGCTTTTTTTGTGCTTTCCCCCTGCACTTTCCCAGGTGATTGGCTTCAGGTTCCAGGTGGGACCTAATAGTAACTGAGTTGCAGGTATGCCATCAGAGAGCTCCTTCTGCCTGGGCTGCACTTTTGGGTAAGTGCTTTGTTTTTCCTTCAGTCGTTTGCAGGGTTCTTTAGGTGGGTCAGAGTTTATGGACTGATGTGTTTTCAAGTAGAAACCAGTACGCATGTCTTTTTGAGGTGGTAACTGGTAGGATCTGTCATAGTAAAGCAATCTAGTAGTAGGTGCCTGTATTTCACGCAGCTCTTCCTCAGGTGAGTAGTTATTATAGCAGTTTTACGGATAGTATGGTGATGTTCCTTTGTGTGTTTGCTTTGTGGTTCTGGGTTCCTTATGATTTTTGCAGAATTACGGGGCTTTCTGTGAGTCTTTGCCTGTATGTTAACTATTATCAAAGTCACAACCTTGGTGGCAAAGTGATGGAGCAGGGTTTAGGAGAAATGTGTGATGGAGGCTCCCTGTGTGAGCATGTATCTGAAAATGGCAGCAGTGGGCATGTAAGGGGTAGTCTGTTTCAGGGTTCAGGACAGTTTGTTATATGTCTGTAGCTTTTGCCTGTGGTTTTGCTGTCTGTCGAGTCTTTAGACCTTGCAGAGACCTTGCAGCGACCTTGCAGCCTTCTAGGCTTTAAGTGCTTGGAATTCACATAATAGAGGTATGTTTATGAGTGTTTGCTAGGTACATTGTTTTTGGTAAACGGTGGGGTACGGTTCCTTGACCGCATAAACGCAGTACTGCCTAGAGAGTGATCAGGCTCACCTTCTTCAGCTCTAAAGAATAAGTGTGTTCGGGCCCATTTCGGCGCCGCGCCGCCCGGGCCCATTTCGGCGCCGCGCCGCCCGGGCCCATTTCGGCGCCGCGCCGCCCGGGCCCATTTCGGCGCCGCGCCGCCCGGGCCCATTTCGGCGCCGCGCCGCCCGGGCCCATTTCGGCGCCGCGCCGCCCGGGCCCATTTCGGCGCCGCGCCGCCCGGGCCCATTTCGGCGCCGCGCCGCCCGGGCCCATTTCGGCGCCGCGCCGCCCGGGCCCATTTCGGCGCCGCGCCGCCCGGGCCCATTTCGGCGCCGCGCCGCCCGGGCCCATTTCGGCGCCGCGCCGCCCGGGCCCATTTCGGCGCCGCGCCGCCCGGGCCCATTTCGGCGCCGCGCCGCCCGGGCCCATTTCGGCGCCGCGCCGCCCGGGCCCATTTCGGCGCCGCGCCGCCCGGGCCCATTTCGGCGCCGCGCCGCCCGGGCCCATTTCGGCGCCGCGCCGCCCGGGCCCATTTCGGCGCCGCGCCGCCCGGGCCCATTTCGGCGCCGCGCCGCCCGGGCCCATTTCGGCGCCGCGCCGCCCGGGCCCATTTCGGCGCCGCGCCGCCCGGGCCCATTTCGGCGCCGCGCCGCCCGGGCCCATTTCGGCGCCGCGCCGCCCGGGCCCATTTCGGCGCCGCGCCGCCCGGGCCCATTTCTTCTCAGGTGGAGCTACTGGGCAGCTGAGGTAAAGGAGCTGGGAACAGGGAGGTATTGCACAATGGTAGTTGCATTAGTAGTAGTGAGTGTTGTGGAGGAGGTGGGTATTAGTGCTGGCATGCAAGTGAATGCTGGTTCTCTGTGTTTACAGGTGGGGTTGATCCTGTTTAAACTAATTCCAGGTCAAAAAGTTTCAGTTACTAGCTTGGTGATATTGTCAATGCAATATTAAAAGCTGCAGCAAAAGCAAAAGGGGTCTTTTGCTTCTAGAATCACCACAGCTCTCTTGTTTGCTTTCTGTATACTTTTGAGATAAAGCTGATTTAAAAAAAAAACAAACAAAACAAAAAAACAAAACAAAACAAAAAACAGCTGCCTCTCTTGCTTTCTTCCTATTTTCTTGTGCTTTGTCCCTCCCCTTTCCCAGGTGATTTGGTTTGGGTGCTGGGCGGGGCCAAAAGGTATATGAGCTCCAGGCATTCTATCAGAGAGCTCCTTCTGCCTGTGCTGCTCTTTTGGGTAAGTGCTTTGTTTTTCTTTCAGTCAGTTGCAGGGTTCTCTAGGCAGGCTGGAGTCTATGGATTTCTAAGTGCTTGGAATTCACTTAATAGAGGGATGTTTAGTAGAGGCTGCTGGCTCATTGTTTTTTGGGATAGTCGCATGTGCTCCTGTTTTTGAGCTATATTTTAATCTCTACATGTATAAAACCACTCTTTTTAGTTCTCTGGAGAGTTACACAAGCTTGATTGCATGCTACATGTGGCTTGGCAGTATAGGTGCAGTATTACCAAGAGTCTGAGCAGGGTTGTATCAGAGTCTTCTCTTTCCTCTGGAAAGGGTAAGTCTGTGATTACCCCTGCCAGGGCTGCTGTGTGTGCATGTCTTTTTGGCATTTGTTGAGCTCAGTTGTTTTTTTTGTGTGTGTGTGTTTGTTCTAACTTTTGTTTTTCTGAGTGGTAAATAGTGTGTGTGCTGAGCGTGGTTGGCAGGAGGAGGTGGGGAGCTGCTCAGGACTGGTAGGTTTTGTTTCTAGGAGTATGAGGCATCCTTCCTGTGCGATGCAACTGATTGTTGGGCCAGAACGTTCCAGCTTGTGTGTCTTAAGCAATGTAGCTTGTGTAGTGTGTGTTGTGTGGCCCGGGCAGAGTTTGCAGTGGCGCTGTGAGCGAAGACTCTCAGAGCTGGTGAGCAGCTAAAGTAACGGAGCTGGGAAGAGAGGGGTATTGCATCAGATACGCTGTGGCTGTGAGGTGCCTCAGAGCATGCTTTTTCTCTTGTCTCTGCAGGTGCTTTGTGCAGTCGTGGACAGGGAAGGGAAATCCTCGTGTCACGGAGCATTGAGGGAAGGTGAGTGTTGTCAGCCTGGTCATCCCTTATCCAAAGTGAAGGGAAGATGCTCAGGTGTTTTCCTCTGAGGGTCCGAGGTGAGGCTGTTTGGGATAGAGGAGCAGTGTGGCAGGTGGTTGCTTGCAAGCACAGTGGTCATTTTGTCCTTTTGTGCTCCCAGGTGGCGTGGGTGATGCTGGCCGCTCCTTTCAAGCTTGGACCTAATTTGCAGGAACCGAGGCAAGTGGACTGCTGTTTTGAAAGGATAAAAGTAAAGCTGGGGTCCCTTATGTTGTTGAGGGATGGGTGTTACTGCTGGTAGCTGAATGTTTATCTTGTGACTGTGTTTTTCCTTTGTTCAGGCTGGAATGCAGTGTGCAGTGCAGGATGTCTCAACCAGCTGCCTCTGGAGTGACACTGGTGCGTGATGAGCAGAGGTAGCTGTTAATTTTTGGGGTGCGGTTGTCACTGCAGTTATTTTCCTACATCCAATAGAGTAAAATTCCAGTTTGCCTTTTAGAGGTGCTATAAGTGGGTAAAGAGAACAGATGGAAGCATCTGCCATGTGGGGCAGGCAAGAGGCTGAGGTACAGGAGGGGATGAGAGTATGTGATTTTTCCTGCGGGTGGAATGGAATTGATTGATCTGGTGTATAGTCTGTTTTGCTCCTAGATCGTTCATTCCTTGTAAATAAAAGTTTGAGCCAATTCCAGTTAAGCAAGTTCCTGTTACTTGCTGAGTCGTATTGTCCTTCCAATACTCAAAGCTGCTGCAAAAGCATGGGGATTGTTGCTTTTAGAAACACCCCAGTTCTCTTGTCTACACTCTGCATGCTGTTGAGCTAAAGCAGATTTCAAAAAAAGAAAAAAAAAAGAAACAGGAAACACAGATGCAAAAAACAAGAACAACAAAGAAAAAACACCATTGGGTGACTTGTTGTGAACACAATGATCATTTAATCCCTTTGTTTTCCCAGGTAGTGTGGATGATACTGGCTGCACTGTTGGAGTATGGATTCGGAGAGGAACAGGTGAGCAGAATCGTATGTTGCATCAGAAGTAGTCAGCATTGTGGAGAAGGTGGGCATCATGGCCAGCATGCTAGTGAATGCTGGTACTCTGTTTTTGCAGCTGATGATGAGCCTGGCAATTGACTAAGATGACAATCAGTGCCTGTGCATTTCTCGAGGCGGAGGGAATATACCATCCAGCAATCTGAGAGCTAAGTTGGGGGGGGGGGGCACCTGGTATTTGCGTATCAGGGGTGGCTAATGGGAGCTGGGAGCCAGAGCAGCATGGAGCCAGCTGGCTGAATAGACTTGGTGCCACGGTGAGGGTGGTTCAGGCTGGGTCATGTTCAGGCTGCTTGTGGCTGGGTCACCAGGCTAATAGAAGAAGCGGGATTGTTTTGTAGTGTGAGTGCGTGTGCCAGGCAGGACAGTTTCCTTCTGTTTGTCTGTCTTGTAGCGTTGCCTCTGCAGTGTCTGTTCTGTGCTTCTTGGGTCTTGATATCCTCCTAGCTTTTTACACTGGACTGACTAGACAGGCAACGTGGTAGCTGTGCTGAAGGGCCTCAATGCTTGTTTTGTCATCGTGGCTCTGATCAGAGCACTTTTTGTCTTGCAGTCGCTGCTTAAAGTGCAGATCTGTTTCAGGTCTTGTGCATCATATTCGGTTTGAGATCGTGTCTGTTTCCATCCTCGCTCTTGCAGAAGTCATCTGGGCTGCAACAGGAGCTCCTGCTTGGGAATTGATTTCCTAAGTGTCTTCTTATGGGGGTTTTCACTCCCCATCCTTCTGGTCTCTTGTCTTGAAGGCAGGCTTTTTATGCCTCCATCATCCCAGTTCTGGCAGTTGCTTCCAGTCGCATGTTGTGACATTTGAGTCTCTCCTTGGGTCTGGTGCGGAGCACCTATTCTGACTTGCTGTTGCCATAGGGCTTTCCTCTGGGGGTCACTTTTTCTTGCACCTTGTGTTCTGTGTTTTTTTTGTAGTGTTCGTAGCGTGCCTGTGTGTGTGTTTTGTCTGGAGTTGTCCTGCCTGGCAGTTAGCGATGACAGCTGACGTGGTAGTCCATGGGTGTACTAATACATTGTCTGGACTGTTTTGGCAAAGGTGTCCAGTCTGCCTCTGGGCACGTACTGAAGGGCAGCTGGCGCAGTTATCTGTGTGGGGTTTTCCAGATGTGGTTGGGGGAGAGTTGAGCTGCTTGAGAGCAACTGCTCGCATAGTGCTTGAATGGTGTGCTTGAGGAGGTCTGTTGAATCTTGAAAGCTTACAGATATGGGGTTTTGAAACTCTTATTTTTATTTCTTTCCCATCCCCCATAGAGTGTAAACCCTAGGAGGAATGGCTCACAGGAAAGAGCTCCTTCTGGAACTGTCCAGCACTCGGTAGGCAGCTTGGTGACTGGCTTGATCCCCTTTCCAGGTGCTGAGGCAAGGGGGCTGCTGTTTTGAAATGATAATATTGTAAATGGGGTCCCTTTTTGTTGTTGAGGGATGAGTGCTAATGTTGGCAGCTGAATGATTATCTTGTGACTGTGTTTTCCTTTGTTCAGGCTGAAATGCAGTGTGCAGTCCAGGATGTCATGACCCGAGCTGCCTCTGGAGTGACTGGTGCGTGATGAGCAGAGGTAGCTGTTATTTTTGGGGTGCGGTTGTCACTGAAGTCATTTTCCTACATCCAATAGAGTAAAATTGCAGTTTGCCTTTTAGAGGTGCTATAAGTAGGTAAAGAGAACAGATGGAAGCATCTGCCGTGTGGGGCAGGCAAGCGGCTGAGGTACAGGAGGGGATGAGAGTAACTGTCCCAAGGGTGCTGTGGCTTTTGCTGCTGTGGTTGCTTTCTCTCCAGTTTATGAGGTGCCACAGACAAGGTGGGCTGAGATAGCCTTTAGAGTAGGAGGAAAGATAGGTCGCTGGCATGCTGCGTGCTTCCTGAGAAAGGTGTTGTAGAGGAAAAATGTTGTCTGGTGTGGCAGTTCCTGATGGTGGTCTTCTTCAGTAGTCAAAGAGGTGCCTGAAGCCCCCTCCTGTGCAGCCTCAGCACGCCTTGCTGACGATGAAGCCTGCTTTCCAGCAGTTCCAAAAACTGTGTTGAGGCTGAAATGCTGCATCTGTGTTTGGGTTGGGGTTGCACCTTGGTGAGTGTAGGGATGGGTTTTAAGCGGGTGCAGCGGAGGGCCTGGCCCCAGTGTCCTGTAGTGTGTTTTGACCCATCAGCATAGCCTTTTGGTTCTCAGCCTGCTGAAATAAGTGTTTTTTTTTCCTGCGAATGGAATGGAATTGATTTTGTTCGTGTATAATCTGTTCTGCTCCTAGATTTTTCTTTCTGCGTAAATAAAAGTTTGAGCTAATTCCAGCTGAAAAAGCCTCAGTTACTTCCTTGGTCATATTGTCCTTCAAATATTTGAAGCTGTAGCAAAAGCACGGGGATTGTAGCTTCTAGAAACACCCCAGTTCTCTTGTCTGCACTCTGCATGCTGTTGAGCTAAGCCTTATAATTAAGTAAATAAACCACAGCTGCTGCTCCTCATCTTTCTACTTTCTTGTGCTTTGCCCCTCCCCTTTCCCAGGTGATTTGGTTTGGGTGCTGGGTGGGACCAAAAGGTATATGAGCCCCAGGTATGCCATCAGAGCTCCTTCTGCCTGGGCTGCTCTTTGGGGTAAGTGCTTTGATTTTCTTTCAGTCAGTTGCAGGGTTCTCTAGGCAGGCTGGAGTCTATGGATTTCTGGATTTCTAAGTGCTTGGAATTCACTTAATAGAGGGATGTTTAGTAGAGGCTGCTAGCTCACTGGTTTTTGGGATGGTGGCATACGCTCCTGTTTTTGATCTATATTTTAATCTCTAGATGAATCAACCCACTTGTGTAACTCTCCAGAGGACTAAAACCAGCTTGATTACATGCTACAAGAGGCTTGACCGCGTAGGTGCAGTATTACCAAGAGACTGAGCAGGGTCACTTTTTTCATCTGCAAAGGGTATGTCTGTGATTACCCCTGTTGGAGCTGCTATGCATTCATGGCCATTTGGCATTTGTGGACTTCAGGGTGCTTTTTTTTTTTTTTGTCTAGCTCTGGTCTCTGCGTTTGAGTCCTCAGCAAGGAGCTGTACTGTTTGCGTGTCCATTGTGGATGTGACCTTCTCTCTTTGTTTTTTGTAGCCCAGGGCATAGGCACAGAAACTTGAACGAAGCATGAGGGTGAGTGGACAGTACTGGGAGCCCTGAGTTGGTCGGTGGACTGTGTTAGTCTGCTTCACCTGTCGGGCCGGCTTTGCAAGCACGTTGTGACAGCAGAGTACGTCTCCTGCCACGTTTCTGAGACGTGCCAGATGTCACCGGTTCCAGTTCCTGAAATGCTGGAGATGCTCGGAGCACAAGAGGAGCTGGGAGTGTGATGCATCTCCTTGGGATGTTAGGTGAGTGAAGCGGTGGTGCTGGGTTGGGGTACGTGGCTCTGGGACTTCTTGGCTGTTGTGGTAGGGGAGGAAGGAAGAGGAGTGGGTATAGACTGTTTTGTGGATTGTCACGTTTGTCTGTTCTTTCTCCTTGGTCTAAGCCCTGTGACCGTGGCTCGGCACAGTGAATGGAAGCGCTAAGCCTGGATCGGGAAGGTGAGTGGAGAAAAGTTGGAAAACGGGTATTGTTTTTGGTGTAGCAGTCTATTGGTGCACCTCTAGGTGACTCCTCTTTTGAAGGGATGGAGAAGGTACTGGGAACATCCTAGCTGGCCTCTGTGGTCCACGTTGATGGTGGATTCTTAGCCCTGAGAATTAAGTCGAGGGGCAAACACTGTGTGTTGGGGAGTGGTTGGCAGGGGGAGGTGGGGAGTTGTCTAGAGGGTGTTTATCTGATTTCAGTAGCAGAGCAGGTCAGTTGACTGTTTTGTTTCTGAGGAGGGTGTTTCACTGGAAGAAATTTGGCTGGTGTGCTGGTGCCTGATGGTACTTTATTTGTGCTGCTGAAGAGGAGCCTTGTTCCTGAAGCAATGTCCTGGCTAGGCTTTGTGTTCCTTGGTGAGGATGGAACCTGCCTCCCAGCATTCCCAAGCTAAGTTGGGGGGTGGGGGGACAAGTGCTGTGTTTGAATTGGGGTTGTGAATGCACCCGTAGGGTGAGGGTCTGTGCTTTTAAGTCATTGCTTTGGATGGGGCCTTTCAGGATTGATCAGGTCAGGCAGAGAGATTATGTGTGGGGAGTTCTGTCACGTACAGCGTGAGCGCGTGTGCCAGGCAGGGCAGTCCCAGCTTGTCATCTGTGTTCTGTGTTGTCTGTGCTGTACTGTGCTGTTGCTCTTGGTGCTCGTCAGGCCCTGGGGAAGCCATCCTGAGGGTATTGAACACTTGACCTCCTTGGAATAATGCTGATGTTGAACTGGGAGCTGAGCAACGCTTGTGTTGCAGTGGGAGCTTAAGGGGATCACTTCTACTCTGTGATTAATAGTTCTTTGTATCAAACATTTCCTGATATGATCATCATATGTTACGTGCTCCTCTGGTCTTGATATTCTCCTTGCCTTCTTCCACTGGACAGACAAGACGGGCAACTTGGTAGCCACACCAAAGGCCCTAAATGCTTGTTTCGTCATCGTAGGGCTGATGCGAGCACTTCTTGTCTTTCAGTCGCTGCTTAAAGTGCAAATCTGTTTCAAGTCTTGTGCATCATAATCGGTTTGAGATCGCATCTGTTTCCATCCTCGCTCTTGCAGAAGTCATCTGGGCCGCATCAGGAGCTCTTGCTTGGGAATTGATTTCCTAAGTGTCTACTTATGGGGTTTTCACTCCCCATCCTTCTGGTCTCTTGTCTTGAAGGCAGGCTTTTTATGCCTCCATCATCCCAGTTCTGGCAGTTGCTTCCAGTCGCATGTTGTGACATTTGAGTCTCTCCTTGGGTCTGGTGCGGAGCACCTATTCTGACCTGCTGTTGCCGTAGGGCTTTCCTCTGGGGGTCACTTTTTCTTGCACCTTGTGTTCTGTGTTTTTGTTTGTAGTGTTCGTAATGTGCCTGTGTGTGTGTTTTGTCTGGAGCTGTCCTGCCTGGCAGTTAGTGATGACAGCTGACGTGGTAGTCCGTGGGTGTACTAATATATTGTCCGGACTGTTTTGGCAAAGGTGTCCGGTCTGCCTCTGGGCATGTACTGAAGGGCAGCTGGCACAGTCATCTGTGTGGTGTTTGCCAGATGTGGATGGGGGAGAGTTGAGCTGCTTGAGAGCAACTGCTCGCATAGTGCTTGAATGGTGTGCTTGAGGAGGTCTGTTGAATCTTGAAAGCTTACAGATATGGGGTTTTGAAACTCTTATTTTTATTTCTTTCCCATCCCCCATAGAGTGTAAACCCTAGGAGGAATGGCTCACAGGAAAGAGCTCCTTCTGGAACTGTCCAGCACTCAGTAGGCAGCTCGGTGACTGGCTTGATCCCCTTTCCAGGTGCTGAGGCAAGGGGGCTGCTGTTTTGAAATGATAATATTGTAAACGGGGTCCCTTGTGTTGTTGAGGGATGAGTGCTAACGCTGTCAGCTGAATGTTTATCTTGTGACTGTTTTCATTTGTTAAAGCTGAAACACAGTGTACAACATGGGACTTGACCAGAGCTGCTTTTGGCAAGGTGAGCGATGAGCAGATGTAGCAGGTACTTTAGTGGTGCAGTTGTCACTGCAGTTAGTTAACTACACAAAATACAGTAAAAGTCCTGTTTATATTTCAGGGGTGTTGTAGCTGGCTTAAGAGAGCAGATGGAAGCATCTGTCTCGAGGGCAGGTGAGGGGGCAGAGGTAAGGGAGCAGATGAGAGTAACTGTCCTAGCTGTGCTGTGGCTTTGGATGCTGCTTCAGCCTATGCTTTTCGTTTTCTTTTGCAGGTGTCTCGCACAGGCTCAGAGGGTCCAAGCTGCACTCTGAAGAGCAGCACGAGAAGGGCGGGCTGGTTGTGAGCTGGATTGGAGCAGAATGGCCAAGTAGCACAAGGTGACTGCGAAGGGTATCCATCTTGCTTTGCAGGTGCCATGGCAGGCTCTCCACAGAAATGGTTGAGGATTTGAGAAGAGGTTGCAGATCATCAAGGAGGGACACGTGCAGGGATGGCTTGAAAATGGTATGGCTACTTTCTCTTCTGTTTATCAGGTGTCACAGGCAATGTGGGCTGTGATGTTAGTCCTTAGAATCGGAACAAAGCAGATGCTGATGGCGGTCTTCTTTGGTAGGCAAAGAGATGCCCAAAGCCCTGTCCTGTGTAGCCTGAGCATGCCTCGCTGAGGATGAAGCGTCCTTTCCAGCAGTTCCCAAAACTGTGTTGAAGCTGAAATGCTGCATCTGTGTTTGGGTTGGGGTTGCACCTTGGTGAGTGTAGGGATGGGTTTTAAGTGGGTGCAGCGGAGGGCCTGGCCCCAGTGTCCTGTAGTGTGTTTTGACCCATCAGCATAGCCTTTTGGTTTTCCGATAGCGTACTCAAGTAAGTGATTCTTCCTGCGAGTGGAATGGAATTTTTTTTTTTTTGGCGTGTAACCTGTTCTGCTCCTAGATTTTTCTTTCTAAACACCTCAGTTCTCTTGTCTGTACTCTGCATGCTGTTGAGCAAAAGCAGATTTCAAAAAAATAATAAAAAAACAGGAAACACACACATGCAAAAAACAAGAACAACAAAGGAAAAACACCATTGGGTGACTTGTTGTGAACGCAACGATCATTTAATCCCTTTGTTTTCCCAGGTAGTGTGGATGATACTGGTTGCACTGTTGGATCTTGGATTCAGAGAGGAACAGGTGAGCACAATCGTATGTTGCATCAGAAGTAGTCAGCATTGTGGAGAAGGTGGGCATCATGGCCAGCGTGCTAGTGAATGCTGATACTCTGTTTTTGCAGCCTGGCAATTGACTAAGATGACAATCAATGCCTGTGTATTTCTTGAGGCGGAGGGAATTTACCATCCAGCAACCTGAGAGCTAAGTTGGGGGGCACCTGGTATTTGCATATCTGGAGTGACTAATGGGAGCTGGGAGCCAGAGCAGCATGGAGCCAGCTGGCTGAATAGACTTGGTGCCACGGTGAGGGTGGTTCAGGCTGGGTCATGTTCAGGCTGCTTGTGGCTGGGTCACCAGGCTAATAGAAGAAGAGGGATTATTTTGTAGCATGAGTGCATGTGCCAGGCAGGACAGTTTCCTTCTGTTTGTCTGTCTTGTAGCGTTGCCTCTGCAGTGTCTGTTCTGTGCTTCTTGGGTCTTGATATCCTCCTAGCTTTTTACACTGGACTGACTAGACAGGCGACTTGGTAGCTGTGCTGAAGGGCCTCAATGCTTGTTTTGTCATCATGGCTCTGATCAGAGCACTTCTTGTCTTGCAGTCGCTGCTTGAAGTGCAGATCTGTTTCAGGTCTTGTGCATCGTATTCGGTTTGAGATCGTGTCTGTTCCTATCCTCACTCTTGCAGAAGTCATCTGGGCCGCATCAGGAGCTCTTGCTTGGGAATTGATTTCCTAAGTGTCTTCTTACGGGGTTTTCACTCCCCATCCTTCTGGTCTCTTGTCTTGAAGGCAGGCTTTTTAGGCCTCCATCATCCCAGTTCTGGCAGTTGCTTCCAGTCGCATGTTGTGACATTTGAGTCTCTCCTTGGGTCTGGTGCAGAGCACCTATTCTGACTTGCTGTTGCCGTTGGGCTTTCCTCTGGGCGTCGTTTTTTCTTGGACCTTGTGTTCTGTGTTTTGTTTGTAATGTTTGTGCCGTGCCTGTGTGTGTGTGTTTTGTCTGGAGCTGTCCTGCCTGGCAGTTAGCGATGACAGCTGACGTGGTAGTCCGAGGGTGTACTAATACATTGTCCGGACTGTTTTGGCAAAGACATCAGGTCTGCCTCTGGGCATGTAGTGAAGGGCAGCTGGCACAGTCATCTCTGTGGTGTTTGCCAGATGTGGATTTGGGAGAGTTGAGCTGTGTGTGAGCAACTGCCCGCATAGTGCTTGAACGGTGTGCTTGAGGAGGTCTTTTGAATCTTTAAAGCTTACAAATATGGGGTTTTGAATTTTTTATTTTTATTTTTTTCCAGTCCCCAGTAGAGTGTAAACCTTTGGAGTAACCTGTCACAGGAAAGAGGTCCTTCTGGAACTGTTCAGCACTCGGTAGGCAGCTTGGTGACTGGCTTGATCCCCTTTCCAGGTGCTGAGGCATGGGGGCTGCTATTTTGAAACGATAACGTTGTAATCGGAGGTCCCTTTGTGTTGTTGAGGGATGGGTGCTAATGCTGGCAGCTGAATGTTTATCTTGTGACTGTGTTTTCCTTCGTTCAGGCTGAAACGCAGTGTGCAGTCCAGGCCATCATGATCTGAGCTGCCTCTGGAGTGACTGGTGCATGATGAGCTGTGGTAGCTGGTATTTTTGGGGTGTGGTTGTCACTGCAGTTATTTTCCTACATCCAATAGAGTAAAATTGCAGTTTGCCTTTTAGAGGTGCTATAAGTGGGTAAAGAGAACAGATAGAAGCATGTGCCGTGTGGGGCAGGCAAGCGGCTGAGGTACAGGAGGGGATGAGAGTAACTGTCCCAAGGGTGCTGTGGCTTTTGCTGCTGTGGTTGCTTTCTCTCCTGTTTATCAGGTGCCACAGACAAGGTGGACTGAGATAGCCTTTAGAGTAGGAGGAAAGATAGGTCGCTGGCATGCTGTGCAGTTCCTGAGAAAGGTGTTGTAGAGGAAAAATGTTACCTGGTGTGGCAGTTCCTGATGGCGGTCGTCTTTGGTAGGTAAAGAGGTGCCTGAAGCCCCCTCCCGTGCAGCCTGAGCACGCCTCGCTGAGGATGAAGCATGCTTTCCAGCAGTTCCGAAAACTGTGTTGAGGCTGAAATGCTGCGTCTGTGTTTGGGCTGGGGTTGCACCTTAACGAGTGTAGGGATGGGTGTTAAGTGGGTGCAGCGGAAGGCCTGGACCCAGTGTCCTGTAGTGTGCTTTGACCCATCAGCATAGCCTTTTGGTTTTCCGATAGCCTACTCAAGTAAGTGATTCTTCCTGCGAATGGAATGGAATTTTTTTTTTTTGGCGTGTAATCTGTTCTGCTCCTAGATTTTTCTTTCTACGTAAATAAAAGTTTGAGCTAATTCTAGCTGAAAAAGCTTCAGTTACTGGCTTGGTTGTTTTGTCCTTTCACTATTCAAAGCTGCAGCAAAAGCATGGGGATTTTTGTTTCTAGAAACACGCCAGTTCTCTTGTCTGCACTCTGCATGCTGTTGAGCTAAGCCATATAAAGAAGTTAATAAAACCACAGCTGCTGCTCCTCCTCTTTCTGCTTTTTTTGTGCTTTCCCCCTGCACTTTCCCAGGTGATTGGCTTCAGGTTCCAGGTGGGACCTAATAGTAACTGAGTTGCAGGTATGCCATCAGAGAGCTCCTTCTGCCTTGGCTGCACTTTTGGGTAAGTGCTTTGTTTTTCCTTCAGTCGTTTGCAGGGTTCTTTAGGTGGGTCAGAGTCAATGGAGTGATGCGTTTTCAAGTAGAAACCGGTACGCATGTCTTTTTGAGGTGGTAACTGGTAGGATCTGTCATTGTAAAGCAATCTAGTAGTAGGTGCCTGTATCGCACGCAGCTCTTCCTCAGGTGAGTAGTTATTATATCAGTGTTACGGGTAGTATGGTGATGTTCCTTTGTGTGTTTGCTTTGTGGTTCTGGGTTCCTTATGATTTTTGCAGAATTACGGGGCTTTCTGTGAGTCTTTGCCTGTATGTCAACTATTATCAAAGTCACAACCTTGGTGGCAAAGTGATGGAGCAGGGTTTAGGAGAAATGTATGATGGAGGCTCCCTGTGTGAGCGTGTATCTGAAAATGGCAGCAGTGGGCATGTAAGGGGTAGTCTGTTTCAGGGTTAGGGTGGGTTTGTTATATTTCTGGATCTTTTGCCTGTGGTTTTGCTGTCTGTCGAGTCTTTAGACCTTGCAGCCTTCTAGGCTTTAACTGCTTGGAATTCACATATCAGAAGTACGTTCATGAGGGGTTGCCAGGTACGTTGTTTTTGGTAAACGGTGGGGTACGGTTCCTTGACCGCATAAACACAGTACTGCCTAGAGGGTGATCAGGCTCACCTTTTTCATCTCTAAAGAATAAGTCTGTTCGGGGCCATTTTAGCGCGGCGCCGCCCGGGGCCATTTTAGCGCGGCGCCGCCCGGGGCCATTTTAGCGCGGCGCCGCCCGGGGCCATTTTAGCGCGGCGCCGCCCGGGGCCATTTTAGCGCGGCGCCGCCCGGGGCCATTTTAGCGCGGCGCCGCCCGGGGCCATTTTAGCGCGGCGCCGCCCGGGGCCATTTTAGCGCGGCGCCGCCCGGGGCCATTTTAGCGCGGCGCCGCCCGGGGCCATTTTAGCGCGGCGCCGCCCGGGGCCATTTTAGCGCGGCGCCGCCCGGGGCCATTTTAGCGCGGCGCCGCCCGGGGCCATTTTAGCGCGGCGCCGCCCGGGGCCATTTTAGCGCGGCGCCGCCCGGGGCCATTTTAGCGCGGCGCCGCCCGGGGCCATTTTAGCGCGGCGCCGCCCGGGGCCATTTTAGCGCGGCGCCGCCCGGGGCCATTTTAGCGGCGCGCCGCCCGGGGCCATTTTAGCGCGGCGCCGCCCGGGGCCATTTTAGCGCGGCGCCGCCCGGGGCCATTTTAGCGCCGCGCCGCCCGGGGCCATTTTAGCGCCGCGCCGCCCGGGGCCATTTTAGCGCCGCGCCGCCCGGGGCCATTTTAGCGCCGCGCCGCCCGGGGCCATTTTAGCGCCGCGCCGCCCGGGGCCATTTTAGCGCCGCGCCGCCCGGGGCCATTTTAGCGCCGCGCCGCCCGGGGCCATTTTAGCGCCGCGCCGCCCGGGGCCATTTTAGCGCCGCGCCGCCCGGGGCCATTTTAGCGCCGCGCCGCCCGGGGCCATTTTAGCGCCGCGCCGCCCGGGGCCATTTCTCAGGTGAGGTACTGAGAAGCTGAGGTAAAGGAGCTGGGAACAGGGAGGTATTGTACAATGATATGTTGCATCTGTAGTAGTGAGCGTTGTGGAGGAGGTGGGTATTAGTGCTGGCATGCAAGTGAATGCTGGTTCTCTGTGTTTACAGATGGGGATGACCCTTTTAAACTAATTCCAGTTGAGAAAGTTTCAGTTACTTGTTTGGTGATATTGTCAATTCAATAATAAAACCTGCAGAAAAAGTAAAAGGGGCCTTCTGCTTCTAGAATCACCACAGCTCTCTTGTTTCCTCTCTGCATGCTTTTGAGATAAAGCTGATTTAAAACAAACAAACAAAACCAAAAAAAACCAGCTGCTTCTCTTGCTCTCTTCGTACTTTCTTGTGCTTTGTCCCTCCCCTTTTCCAGGTGATTTGGTTTGGGTGCTGGGCAGGGCCAAAAGATATATGAGCCCCAGGCATGGCATCACAGAGCTCCTTCTGCCTGGGCTGCTCTTTTGGGTCAGTGCTTTGATTTTCTTTCAGTCAGTTGCAGGGTTCTTTAGGCAGGCTGGAGTCTATGGATTTCTAGATTTCTACGTGCTTGGAATTCACTTAATAGAGGGATATTTAGTAGAGGCTGCTGGCTCACTGTTTTTTGGGATGGTCGCATATGCTCCTGTTTTTGAGCTATATTTTAATCTCTACATGTATAAAACCACTCTTTTTAGTTCTCTGGAGAGTTACACAAGCTTGATTGCATGCTACATGTGGCTTGGCAGTATAGGTGCAGTATTACCAAGAGTCTGAGCAGGGTTGTATCAGAGTCTTCTCTTTCCTCTGCAAAGGGTAAGTCTGTGATTACCCCTGCCAGGGCTGCTGTGTGTGCATGTCTTTTTGGCATTTGTTGAGCTCAGTTGTTTTTTTTTTGTGTGTGTGTGTTTGTTCTAAGTTTTGTTTTTCTGAGCAGTAAATAGTGTGTGTGCTGAGCGTGGTTGGCAGGAGGAGGTGGGGAGCTGCTCAGGACTGGTAGGTTTAGTTTCTAAGAGTTTGTGGCATCATTCCTGTGCGTTGCGACTGATTGTTGGGCCAGAACATTCCAGCTTGTGTGTCTTAAGCAATGTAGCTTGTGTAGTGTGTGTTGTGTGGCCTGGGCAGAGTTTGCTGTGGTGCTGTGAGCGAAGACTCTCAGTTAGAGCTGGTGAGCAGCTAAAGTACCGGAGCTGGGAAGAGAGGGGTATTGTATCAGGTACGCCGTGGCTGTGAGGTGCCTCAGAGTGTGCTTTTCTCTTGTCTTTACAGGTGCTTAGTGCAGTCGTGGACAGGGAAGGGAAATTCTCGTGTCACGGAGCAGTGAGGGAAGGTGAGTGTTGTTAGCCTGGTCATCCCTTATCCGAAGCGAAGGGAAGACGCTCAGGTGTTTCCCTCTGAGGGTCTGAGGTGAGGCTGTTAGGGATAGAGGAGCAGTGTGGCAGGTGGTTGCTTGCAAGCACAGTGGTCATTTTGTCCTTTTGTGTTCCCAGGTGGCGTGGGTGATGCTGGCCGCTCCTTTCAAGCTTGGACCTAATTTGCAGGAACCGAGGCAAGTGGACTGCTGTTTTAAAAGGATAAAAGTAAAGCTGGGGTCCCTTATGTTGTTGAGGGATGGGTGCTACTGCTGGTAGCTGAATGTTTATCTTCTGCCTGTGTTTTTCCTTTGTTCAGGCTGGAATGCAGTGTGCAGTGCAGGATGTCTCAACCAGCTGCCTCTGGAGTGACTCTGGTGCGTGATGAGCAGAGGTAGCTGTTAATTTTTGGGGTGCGGTTGTCACTGCAGTTATTTTCCTGCATCCAACAGAGTAAAATTCCAGTTTGCCTTTTAGAGGTGCTATAAGTGGGTAAAGAGAGCAGATGGAAGCATCTGCCATGTGGGGCAGGCAAGCGGCTGAGGTACAGTAGGGGATGAGAGTATGTGATTTTTCCTGCGGGTGGAATGGAATTGATTGTTCTGGTGTATAGTCTGTTTTGCTCCTAGATCGTTCATTCCTTGTAAATAAAAGTTTGAGCCAATTCCAGTTAAGCAAGTTCCTGTTACTTGCTGAGTTGTATTGTCCTTCCAATATTCAAAGCTTCTGCAAAAGCATGGGGATTGTTGCTTTTAGAAACACCCCAGTTCTCTTGTCTGCACTCTGCATTCTGTTGAGCTAAAGCAGATTTAAAAAAAAAAAACAAAAAAAAACAGGAAACACAGATGCAAAAAACAAGAACAACAAAGAAAAAACACCATTGGGTGACTTGTTGTGAACGCAACGATCATTTAATCCCTTTGTTTTCCCAGGTAGTGTGGATGATACTGGCTGCACTGTTGGAGTATGGATTCGGAGAGGAACAGGTGAGCAGAATCGTATGTTGCATGAGTAGTAGTCAGCATTGTGGAGAAGGTGGGCATCATGGCCGGCGTGCTAGTGAATGCTGGTACTCTGTTTTTGCAGCTGATGATGAGCCTGGCAATTGACTAAGATGACAATCAGTGCCTGTGTATTTCTTGAGGCGGAGGGAATATACCATCCAGCAATCTGAGAGCTAAGTTGGGGGGGGGGGGCACCTGGTATTTGCGTATCAGGGGTGGCTAATGGGAGCTGGGAGCCAGAGCAGCATGGAGCCAGCTGGCTGAATAGACTTGGTGCCATGGTGAGGGTGGTTCAGGCTGGGTCATGTTCAGGCTGCTTGTGGCTGGGTCACCAGGCTAATAGAAGAAGCGGGATTGTTTTGTAGTGTGAGTGCGTGTGCCAGGCAGGACAGTTTCCTTCTGTTTGTCTGTCTTGTAGCGTTGCCTCTGCAGTGTCTGTTCTGTGCTTTTTGGGTCTTGATATCCTCCTAGCTTTTTACACTGGACTGACTAGATAGGCGACTTGGTAGCTGTGCTGAAGGGCGTCAAGGCCTGTTTTGTCATCATGGCTCTGATCAGAGCACTTCTTGTCTTGCAGTCGCTGCTTGAAGTGCAGATCTGTTTCAGGTCTTGTGCATCATATTCGGTTTGAGATCGCATTTGTTTCCATCCTCGCTCTTGCAGAAGTCATCTCGGTGGCATCAGGAGCTCTTGCTTGGGAATTGATTTCCTAAGTGTCTTCTTACGGGGTTTTCACTCCCCATCCTTCTGGTCTCTTGTCTTGAAGGCAGGCTTTTTAGGCCTCCATCATCCCAGTTCTGGCAGTTGCTTCCAGTCGCATGTTGTGACATTTGAGTCTCTCCTTGGGTCTGGTGCGGAGCACCTATTCTGACCTGCTGTTGCCATAGGGCTTTCCTCTGGGGGTCACTTTTTCTTGCACCTTGTGTTCTGTGTTTTTTTTGTAATGTTTGTGGCGTGCCTCTGTGTGTATGTGTTTTGTCTGGAGATGTCCTGCCTGGCAGTTAGCGATGACAGCTGACGTGGTAGTCCGTGGGTGTACTAATACATTGTCCGGACTGTTTTGGCAAAGGCGTCCGGTCTGCCTCTGGGCACGTACTGAAGGGCAGCTGGCACAGTATATCTGTTTGCGAGCAACTGCTCGCTTACCTCTATTCATTTAATAAATTTTAAACTTTAATTGCAATCCAATTTGGGACCCAATCATGTATGACAACTGGGGGCTCGTCTGGGAGGGCTTTGGTTCCTGAAATCTTATTTGATCTAGGGGAGGCGCCCCACCGTTTGGTGGCTGCTGTTCGAGTCGGGTCGGGACTAATGGCATCTTGAACCTGAATAAAGGTAAGCAAAGTTTTTGATCTTTTTTTCAGCTCCCTTGCTGGCTGCGGCACTATATTTTGCCCATAATTCTGCGTGTGAAGATCCGAATGAAGACAACGGGGTCGTAAGCATTTAAAGCATATACTGTTCTGTTGGGTGGGATTCGGTTGCCTGCGTGTGTAAGAGCATGACTGAGATGGAACTTAGTTCCGAAGCGATTGTGGAGGTCCTCTAACCGCGGTTCCAATCTCCCGCGAGGGACTTGGCCGGTGAAGGACCAAAGCAATTCCTATAGGATTAGTGGGTGGGTGATAGGTCCTAAACCCCATGCAAGACACTCTTACTAAGGTAACCAAGGGCTGTGGGAATTGCCATAGTAAAATTCCTAAATGGGCCAGACAAAATCTAAGACCAGGGACCAGAAGAAAGGGAGCAAATTACCAGACATACCACCAGAAAGTCCATTAGGAATAACGGTTAGAAATTGGAACGATAGGGGCCTCAGAAAAGGAAAAAGTAAATAAAAAATGGTCCAGTATTGTGTGATAGAATGGCCAAAGGAGCCTTTAAGACCACATGTCTTTCGGCCTGTTTTTGGATCCTCCTGAAGACTGGATTTGTCATGCCTTAAATACACATGTTAATTCAAAGGAACGTTTTTGCCGGGAAGAAAGTGATTATGCAGGATTATGGATCAGGAGGACTTCATGTCCTTTCCAGCCTCAATATTTACACTAAAAGCAGATAAGAAATTTGAAGAAGAAGAGGAACAGAAAAAAGAAAAAGATAATAAACGGGAGCCGTTGAATAACGTACCACCTCCATATCCTACCAATCAACCCCCGGCGGCTCCCCCTCTGGTGGCTGTGGTATCTCCAGCAGTACCACCGTTGCCCCTGCTTCCACCACCATCAGCACCAGAATGAGACCGACCTCCGGCTGCATGCACGAGAAGTAGGACTGCTGTATCTGAGAGAGCTTCTCTATATCCTTTAAGGGAGGTAACTGGTGTATAACTGGGTTGGAGTTTTAACAGTTACGGTTTTAAGGGTTTCAGGGTTAGCGTGTTAGGGTTTTAGAGTTTTTTTGGGATGGAGTGTTGCTATGTTTTATAGTGGTAGGGTCCTAGGGTTTTATTTTTGGTCAGTTATATGTGGTTAGCGTTTTAAGATCCTTTGTTTTTTCAGGTTAGGTTCTCCCGGGTTAGGGTTTTGAGCGTCCTAATTTTTTGGGTTTGGGTTTTGAGCGTCCTAATGTTCTGGGTTAGGGCTTTGCGCATCCTCCTGTTTTGGGTTAGGGCTTTGGGTTTTGAGCATCTTAATTTTTGGGTTAGGGCTTTGAGCGTTCTAATTTTTTTGTTTAGTGCTTTGAGAATCGTACTGTTTTGGGTTTGGGTTTTGAGCGTCCTAAGTGTTTGGGTTAGGGCTTTTAGGCATAGGACTTCAGGGGTTTAGTGTGGTAAATAGTTTGTGTTAGGCCTGTAGGGGTTTCGACGTTTTTTAGTGTTAGGTCTTGAGGCTTTTTTGAAAGGGCGGTAAGTGCTTGAGTTACAGTGAGTGCTGGTAAACGTAATTCTCGAACACTTGGCCTGTGATTGGTCAAGCCAGCTGCTTGGGGAATGCTGGTAGGTGTAGTTTTCCGGCACCGGGCTTCCGGTAGGCCATGTTGGGTTTCCAGAGCATGCCGGGAAATGTAGTTCTCAGACTGAACTTCCGGGAGGCCATGTTGAGTGCCCAGAGCATGCCGGGAGATGTAGTTCTCAGACTCTGAACTTCCGGGAGGCCATGTTGAGTGCCCAGAGCATGCCGGGAGATGTAGTTCTCAGACTCTGAACTTCCGGGAGGCCATGTTGGGTGCCAAGAGCATGCCGGGAGATGTAGTTCTTGGGAACT
>OZ022427.1:158754682-158761078 GCA_963989345.1 Clangula hyemalis
GGTTAGGGTTAGGGTTAGGGTTAGGGTTAGGGTTAGGGTTAGGGTTAGGGTTAGGGTTAGGGTTAGGGTTAGGGTTAGGGTTAGGGTTAGGGTTAGGGTTAGGGTTAGGGTTAGGGTTAGGGTTAGGGTTAGGGTTAGGGTTAGGGTTAGGGTTAGGGTTAGGGTTAGGGTTAGGGTTAGGGTTAGGGTTAGGGTTAGGGTTAGGGTTAGGGTTAGGGTTAGGGTTAGGGTTAGGGTTAGGGTTAGGGTTAGGGTTAGGGTTAGGGTTAGGGTTAGGGTTAGGGTTAGGGTTAGGGTTAGGGTTAGGGTTAGGGTTAGGGTTAGGGTTAGGGTTAGGGTTAGGGTTAGGGTTAGGGTTAGGGTTAGGGTTAGGGTTAGGGTTAGGGTTAGGGTTAGGGTTAGGGTTAGGGTTAGGGTTAGGGTTAGGGTTAGGGTTAGGGTTAGGGTTAGGGTTAGGGTTAGGGTTAGGGTTAGGGTTAGGGTTAGGGTTAGGGTTAGGGTTAGGGTTAGGGTTAGGGTTAGGGTTAGGGTTAGGGTTAGGGTTAGGGTTAGGGTTAGGGTTAGGGTTAGGGTTAGGGTTAGGGTTAGGGTTAGGGTTAGGGTTAGGGTTAGGGTTAGGGTTAGGGTTAGGGTTAGGGTTAGGGTTAGGGTTAGGGTTAGGGTTAGGGTTAGGGTTAGGGTTAGGGTTAGGGTTAGGGTTAGGGTTAGGGTTAGGGTTAGGGTTAGGGTTAGGGTTAGGGTTAGGGTTAGGGTTAGGGTTAGGGTTAGGGTTAGGGTTAGGGTTAGGGTTAGGGTTAGGGTTAGGGTTAGGGTTAGGGTTAGGGTTAGGGTTAGGGTTAGGGTTAGGGTTAGGGTTAGGGTTAGGGTTAGGGTTAGGGTTAGGGTTAGGGTTAGGGTTAGGGTTAGGGTTAGGGTTAGGGTTAGGGTTAGGGTTAGGGTTAGGGTTAGGGTTAGGGTTAGGGTTAGGGTTAGGGTTAGGGTTAGGGTTAGGGTTAGGGTTAGGGTTAGGGTTAGGGTTAGGGTTAGGGTTAGGGTTAGGGTTAGGGTTAGGGTTAGGGTTAGGGTTAGGGTTAGGGTTAGGGTTAGGGTTAGGGTTAGGGTTAGGGTTAGGGTTAGGGTTAGGGTTAGGGTTAGGGTTAGGGTTAGGGTTAGGGTTAGGGTTAGGGTTAGGGTTAGGGTTAGGGTTAGGGTTAGGGTTAGGGTTAGGGTTAGGGTTAGGGTTAGGGTTAGGGTTAGGGTTAGGGTTAGGGTTAGGGTTAGGGTTAGGGTTAGGGTTAGGGTTAGGGTTAGGGTTAGGGTTAGGGTTAGGGTTAGGGTTAGGGTTAGGGTTAGGGTTAGGGTTAGGGTTAGGGTTAGGGTTAGGGTTAGGGTTAGGGTTAGGGTTAGGGTTAGGGTTAGGGTTAGGGTTAGGGTTAGGGTTAGGGTTAGGGTTAGGGTTAGGGTTAGGGTTAGGGTTAGGGTTAGGGTTAGGGTTAGGGTTAGGGTTAGGGTTAGGGTTAGGGTTAGGGTTAGGGTTAGGGTTAGGGTTAGGGTTAGGGTTAGGGTTAGGGTTAGGGTTAGGGTTAGGGTTAGGGTTAGGGTTAGGGTTAGGGTTAGGGTTAGGGTTAGGGTTAGGGTTAGGGTTAGGGTTAGGGTTAGGGTTAGGGTTAGGGTTAGGGTTAGGGTTAGGGTTAGGGTTAGGGTTAGGGTTAGGGTTAGGGTTAGGGTTAGGGTTAGGGTTAGGGTTAGGGTTAGGGTTAGGGTTAGGGTTAGGGTTAGGGTTAGGGTTAGGGTTAGGGTTAGGGTTAGGGTTAGGGTTAGGGTTAGGGTTAGGGTTAGGGTTAGGGTTAGGGTTAGGGTTAGGGTTAGGGTTAGGGTTAGGGTTAGGGTTAGGGTTAGGGTTAGGGTTAGGGTTAGGGTTAGGGTTAGGGTTAGGGTTAGGGTTAGGGTTAGGGTTAGGGTTAGGGTTAGGGTTAGGGTTAGGGTTAGGGTTAGGGTTAGGGTTAGGGTTAGGGTTAGGGTTAGGGTTAGGGTTAGGGTTAGGGTTAGGGTTAGGGTTAGGGTTAGGGTTAGGGTTAGGGTTAGGGTTAGGGTTAGGGTTAGGGTTAGGGTTAGGGTTAGGGTTAGGGTTAGGGTTAGGGTTAGGGTTAGGGTTAGGGTTAGGGTTAGGGTTAGGGTTAGGGTTAGGGTTAGGGTTAGGGTTAGGGTTAGGGTTAGGGTTAGGGTTAGGGTTAGGGTTAGGGTTAGGGTTAGGGTTAGGGTTAGGGTTAGGGTTAGGGTTAGGGTTAGGGTTAGGGTTAGGGTTAGGGTTAGGGTTAGGGTTAGGGTTAGGGTTAGGGTTAGGGTTAGGGTTAGGGTTAGGGTTAGGGTTAGGGTTAGGGTTAGGGTTAGGGTTAGGGTTAGGGTTAGGGTTAGGGTTAGGGTTAGGGTTAGGGTTAGGGTTAGGGTTAGGGTTAGGGTTAGGGTTAGGGTTAGGGTTAGGGTTAGGGTTAGGGTTAGGGTTAGGGTTAGGGTTAGGGTTAGGGTTAGGGTTAGGGTTAGGGTTAGGGTTAGGGTTAGGGTTAGGGTTAGGGTTAGGGTTAGGGTTAGGGTTAGGGTTAGGGTTAGGGTTAGGGTTAGGGTTAGGGTTAGGGTTAGGGTTAGGGTTAGGGTTAGGGTTAGGGTTAGGGTTAGGGTTAGGGTTAGGGTTAGGGTTAGGGTTAGGGTTAGGGTTAGGGTTAGGGTTAGGGTTAGGGTTAGGGTTAGGGTTAGGGTTAGGGTTAGGGTTAGGGTTAGGGTTAGGGTTAGGGTTAGGGTTAGGGTTAGGGTTAGGGTTAGGGTTAGGGTTAGGGTTAGGGTTAGGGTTAGGGTTAGGGTTAGGGTTAGGGTTAGGGTTAGGGTTAGGGTTAGGGTTAGGGTTAGGGTTAGGGTTAGGGTTAGGGTTAGGGTTAGGGTTAGGGTTAGGGTTAGGGTTAGGGTTAGGGTTAGGGTTAGGGTTAGGGTTAGGGTTAGGGTTAGGGTTAGGGTTAGGGTTAGGGTTAGGGTTAGGGTTAGGGTTAGGGTTAGGGTTAGGGTTAGGGTTAGGGTTAGGGTTAGGGTTAGGGTTAGGGTTAGGGTTAGGGTTAGGGTTAGGGTTAGGGTTAGGGTTAGGGTTAGGGTTAGGGTTAGGGTTAGGGTTAGGGTTAGGGTTAGGGTTAGGGTTAGGGTTAGGGTTAGGGTTAGGGTTAGGGTTAGGGTTAGGGTTAGGGTTAGGGTTAGGGTTAGGGTTAGGGTTAGGGTTAGGGTTAGGGTTAGGGTTAGGGTTAGGGTTAGGGTTAGGGTTAGGGTTAGGGTTAGGGTTAGGGTTAGGGTTAGGGTTAGGGTTAGGGTTAGGGTTAGGGTTAGGGTTAGGGTTAGGGTTAGGGTTAGGGTTAGGGTTAGGGTTAGGGTTAGGGTTAGGGTTAGGGTTAGGGTTAGGGTTAGGGTTAGGGTTAGGGTTAGGGTTAGGGTTAGGGTTAGGGTTAGGGTTAGGGTTAGGGTTAGGGTTAGGGTTAGGGTTAGGGTTAGGGTTAGGGTTAGGGTTAGGGTTAGGGTTAGGGTTAGGGTTAGGGTTAGGGTTAGGGTTAGGGTTAGGGTTAGGGTTAGGGTTAGGGTTAGGGTTAGGGTTAGGGTTAGGGTTAGGGTTAGGGTTAGGGTTAGGGTTAGGGTTAGGGTTAGGGTTAGGGTTAGGGTTAGGGTTAGGGTTAGGGTTAGGGTTAGGGTTAGGGTTAGGGTTAGGGTTAGGGTTAGGGTTAGGGTTAGGGTTAGGGTTAGGGTTAGGGTTAGGGTTAGGGTTAGGGTTAGGGTTAGGGTTAGGGTTAGGGTTAGGGTTAGGGTTAGGGTTAGGGTTAGGGTTAGGGTTAGGGTTAGGGTTAGGGTTAGGGTTAGGGTTAGGGTTAGGGTTAGGGTTAGGGTTAGGGTTAGGGTTAGGGTTAGGGTTAGGGTTAGGGTTAGGGTTAGGGTTAGGGTTAGGGTTAGGGTTAGGGTTAGGGTTAGGGTTAGGGTTAGGGTTAGGGTTAGGGTTAGGGTTAGGGTTAGGGTTAGGGTTAGGGTTAGGGTTAGGGTTAGGGTTAGGGTTAGGGTTAGGGTTAGGGTTAGGGTTAGGGTTAGGGTTAGGGTTAGGGTTAGGGTTAGGGTTAGGGTTAGGGTTAGGGTTAGGGTTAGGGTTAGGGTTAGGGTTAGGGTTAGGGTTAGGGTTAGGGTTAGGGTTAGGGTTAGGGTTAGGGTTAGGGTTAGGGTTAGGGTTAGGGTTAGGGTTAGGGTTAGGGTTAGGGTTAGGGTTAGGGTTAGGGTTAGGGTTAGGGTTAGGGTTAGGGTTAGGGTTAGGGTTAGGGTTAGGGTTAGGGTTAGGGTTAGGGTTAGGGTTAGGGTTAGGGTTAGGGTTAGGGTTAGGGTTAGGGTTAGGGTTAGGGTTAGGGTTAGGGTTAGGGTTAGGGTTAGGGTTAGGGTTAGGGTTAGGGTTAGGGTTAGGGTTAGGGTTAGGGTTAGGGTTAGGGTTAGGGTTAGGGTTAGGGTTAGGGTTAGGGTTAGGGTTAGGGTTAGGGTTAGGGTTAGGGTTAGGGTTAGGGTTAGGGTTAGGGTTAGGGTTAGGGTTAGGGTTAGGGTTAGGGTTAGGGTTAGGGTTAGGGTTAGGGTTAGGGTTAGGGTTAGGGTTAGGGTTAGGGTTAGGGTTAGGGTTAGGGTTAGGGTTAGGGTTAGGGTTAGGGTTAGGGTTAGGGTTAGGGTTAGGGTTAGGGTTAGGGTTAGGGTTAGGGTTAGGGTTAGGGTTAGGGTTAGGGTTAGGGTTAGGGTTAGGGTTAGGGTTAGGGTTAGGGTTAGGGTTAGGGTTAGGGTTAGGGTTAGGGTTAGGGTTAGGGTTAGGGTTAGGGTTAGGGTTAGGGTTAGGGTTAGGGTTAGGGTTAGGGTTAGGGTTAGGGTTAGGGTTAGGGTTAGGGTTAGGGTTAGGGTTAGGGTTAGGGTTAGGGTTAGGGTTAGGGTTAGGGTTAGGGTTAGGGTTAGGGTTAGGGTTAGGGTTAGGGTTAGGGTTAGGGTTAGGGTTAGGGTTAGGGTTAGGGTTAGGGTTAGGGTTAGGGTTAGGGTTAGGGTTAGGGTTAGGGTTAGGGTTAGGGTTAGGGTTAGGGTTAGGGTTAGGGTTAGGGTTAGGGTTAGGGTTAGGGTTAGGGTTAGGGTTAGGGTTAGGGTTAGGGTTAGGGTTAGGGTTAGGGTTAGGGTTAGGGTTAGGGTTAGGGTTAGGGTTAGGGTTAGGGTTAGGGTTAGGGTTAGGGTTAGGGTTAGGGTTAGGGTTAGGGTTAGGGTTAGGGTTAGGGTTAGGGTTAGGGTTAGGGTTAGGGTTAGGGTTAGGGTTAGGGTTAGGGTTAGGGTTAGGGTTAGGGTTAGGGTTAGGGTTAGGGTTAGGGTTAGGGTTAGGGTTAGGGTTAGGGTTAGGGTTAGGGTTAGGGTTAGGGTTAGGGTTAGGGTTAGGGTTAGGGTTAGGGTTAGGGTTAGGGTTAGGGTTAGGGTTAGGGTTAGGGTTAGGGTTAGGGTTAGGGTTAGGGTTAGGGTTAGGGTTAGGGTTAGGGTTAGGGTTAGGGTTAGGGTTAGGGTTAGGGTTAGGGTTAGGGTTAGGGTTAGGGTTAGGGTTAGGGTTAGGGTTAGGGTTAGGGTTAGGGTTAGGGTTAGGGTTAGGGTTAGGGTTAGGGTTAGGGTTAGGGTTAGGGTTAGGGTTAGGGTTAGGGTTAGGGTTAGGGTTAGGGTTAGGGTTAGGGTTAGGGTTAGGGTTAGGGTTAGGGTTAGGGTTAGGGTTAGGGTTAGGGTTAGGGTTAGGGTTAGGGTTAGGGTTAGGGTTAGGGTTAGGGTTAGGGTTAGGGTTAGGGTTAGGGTTAGGGTTAGGGTTAGGGTTAGGGTTAGGGTTAGGGTTAGGGTTAGGGTTAGGGTTAGGGTTAGGGTTAGGGTTAGGGTTAGGGTTAGGGTTAGGGTTAGGGTTAGGGTTAGGGTTAGGGTTAGGGTTAGGGTTAGGGTTAGGGTTAGGGTTAGGGTTAGGGTTAGGGTTAGGGTTAGGGTTAGGGTTAGGGTTAGGGTTAGGGTTAGGGTTAGGGTTAGGGTTAGGGTTAGGGTTAGGGTTAGGGTTAGGTTAGGGTTAGGGTTAGGGTTAGGGTTAGGGTTAGGGTTAGGGTTAGGGTTAGGGTTAGGGTTAGGGTTAGGGTTAGGGTTAGGGTTAGGGTTAGGGTTAGGGTTAGGGTTAGGGTTAGGGTTAGGGTTAGGGTTAGGGTTAGGTTAGGGTTAGGGTTAGGGTTAGGGTTAGGTTAGGGTTAGGGTTAGGGTTAGGGTTAGGGTTAGGGTTAGGGTTAGGGTTAGGTTAGGGTTAGGGTTAGGGTTAGGGTTAGGGTTAGGGTTAGGTTAGGTTAGGGTTAGGGTTAGGGTTAGGGTTAGGGTTAGGGTTAG
>CAXDIO010000002.1:0-98280 GCA_963989345.1 Clangula hyemalis
CAATTCCAGTCCCCACGTCCCCGTCCCAGTCTCCCAGTCCCTGTGTCCCCATCCCAGTCTCCACATCCCTGTCCTGGTCCCCCAGTCTCCATCTTGGTCCCCACCTCCCAATCCCAGTCCCCACATCCCAATTCCAGCCCCTGTGTCCCCATCCCAGTCCCCACATCCCCATCCCAGTCCCTGTGTCCCTGTCCCAGTCCCCCTGTCCCCATATTGGTCCCCACCTCCCAATTCCA
The DNA here is from genome assembly GCA_963989345.1 of Clangula hyemalis. Next base: position 237 of record CAXDIO010000002.1, read on the forward strand.
GTCCCTGTGTCCCAGACCCGGTCCCCGCATCCCTGTCCCAGTCCCTACAACCCCATTCCAGTCCCCCTGTCCCCGTCCCAGTCCCCACATCCCTATCCCAGTCCCTGTGTCCCAGTCCCGGTCCCCCTGTCCCCGTCCCGGTCCCCACGTCCCAATTCCAGTCCCCGCATCCCCCTCCAGTCCCCACATTCCCATCCAGTGTCCCCATCCCAGTCCCTACATCCCCATTCCAGTCCCAAGTCCCGTTCTACTCCCTGTGTCCCCATTCCAGTCCCTGTGTCCCAGTCCCAGTCCCTGTGTCCCCATCCCAGTCCCCACATTCCCATCCCAGTGTCCCCATCCCAGTCCCTACGTCCCCATTCCAGTCCCCAAGTCCCCATTCTACTCCCCATGTCCCCGTCCCAGTCCCCACCTCCCAATTCCAGTCCCTGCATCCCCCTCCCAGTCCCCGCATCCCCATCCCAATCCCTGTGTCCCCGTCCCAGTCCCCCCCACCCCCCTCCCAGTCCCCCCAGTCCCCCCCCACCCCCCTCCCAGTCCCCCCAGTCCCCCCCCCCACCCCCTCACCCCCCCCCCCTCCCCGTTACCCCCCTTAGAGCCGCAGCCGCTGCTGCTGCAGGCGACGGAGCGCCAGGCGCGCGGCCCCGTGTTCAGCACCGGGGGCTTGGCCCCGCCGCCCCCCCAGCTCCCCCCGCTGCTGCGGGCGCTCAAGCTGCAGGCCCCCCTGCGCCAGCTGCGCCTGGGGGGCTGCGGGCTCGCCGACGCCCACGGCCCCGAGCTGGGCGCCGCGCTCAGCACCCTGCCCACCCTCCTCCTCCTCGACCTCTCCGGCAACCGCCTGGGCGCACGGGGGCTGCGCCACCTCGCCGAGCCCGGCCTCGCCCTCCAGGTGAGCTCCAGTTTGTTTGTTTTTTTTTTGGGGGGTGTCCAGCCCCCCCGGTTTTTTTTTGGGGGTGCTCAGCCCCCCCCGGTCTTGCCGCCGGTAGAGTTTGGAGGAGCTGGACCTGAGCTTGAACCCGCTGGGGGACGCCGGGTGCCGGCCGCTGGCGCTGCTGCTGCGCTCCTGCCCCGCGCTCGCCACCCTGCGCCTGCGCGCCTGCGGCTTCTCCCCGCGCTGCCACCTCGCCCTGAGCGACGCCCTGGCCGGTGAGCCACCCCCACACCCTCACCCCTTCCTCCCTGGGGGGGTCCTGGGGGCTGCCATAACCCTGTTGTGTCCCCCCCCCACTCCCCTCCAGGAGCGTCGCAGCTGCGGGCGCTGGCGCTGGCGTGCAACGCGCTGGGCGCAGTGGGGTTGGAGCCGCTGCTGCGCGCCCTCCCCGCCGGCACCCTGGGGCACCTGGATGTTGGCTCCGTGCGGGGAGCCGACCCCCCTGCCCCTCGCCGCAGCCCTGGGGGGCTTCCTGGAGCGGGTAAGTGGCTGCCCCCCCCCCCCCCCCCCGGTGTCCCCACGGGGACACGGAGCCGACGGCCACGGGTTTCCGCAGGGCGGGCCGCGCGCTCGCGCAGCTGGAGCTGCCCGGGAACGGCTTGGACGACGCGGCCGTGGCTGAGCTGGCCAGGTGAGGGGCTGGGGGGGGTAAAAAGGGGCTGGGGGGGGTAAAAAGGGGTTGGGGGGGTGTCCCTGTGGCACCGGCACCCGGTGGTTTCAGTGTCCCTTGTGGCACCATCGCTCGGTGTGCTCGGTGGGCACTGGCACCCGGTGGCCTCGGTGGCACCCATGGCACCGGCACCCAATGCCCTGGGTGTCCCCTCGTCACCAGCACCCAGTGCCCTCAGTGTCCCCCTTGGAATTGTCACCCAGCACCTTTGGTGGCCCCCCCAGCACCGTCACCCAGTGCCCGTGGTGTCACCCTTGGCACTGTCACCCCTTCCCTTTGGTGTCCCCCTGTCACCATCACCCAATGCCCTTGGCACCATCACCCCTTCCCCTTGGTGCCCCCCCCCCCCCCCCTCACCACCATCACCCAGTGCCCTCGGTGTCCTGGGTGCCACCATCCAGCACCGTTGGTGTCCCCCTGGCACCGTCACCCAGTGCCCTCGGTGTCCCCCTGTCACCGTCACCCCTTCCCCTCGGTGTCCCCCCGTCACCATCACCCAATGCCCTTGGCACCACCACCCAACACCCCCAGCGCCCCCCATGGCACCGTCCCCCTCCCCACCCCACCACGGTGCCCCCCCACCACCGGGACCCTTCCTGACCCCCTCCCCACCCCCCTGCCCTCCCCCCCCCTGCAGGTGCCTCCCCTCCTGCCCCTCCCTGCTCTCCCTGGACCTCTCGGCCAACCCCAGCATCACCGGCGCGGGGCTGCGGGCGCTGCTGGCGGCACTGGGCGAGCGCGGCCAGGGGCTGCAGTACCTCAGCCTGGCAGGTAAGGGACAGGGATGGGGGGGTGGTAGCGGTGCTGGAGGGGGGGGGGACACCCCCCCACGAGGCCACCACGGTGACGTTGTCCCCGTTGTCCCCAAGGCTGCTCCGTGGAGGGGCCCCTGGATGGCACCACCTGGGCCAGGGCAGCTGCCGGCGTGCGGGACCTGCGGCTCTGCGGCCGCGGCGTGAAGCGGGGCGGCCCCCCCGGCACCAACCCCCCCGGCACCTCCAGCACCCTCACACGCCACCACAAACTCTTCTGCACCAGCCTCTGAGCCCGGATGTCGCGATACGGGGGGCGGATGTCGCGATATGGGGGTGTCACCATACCGGGGTGTAGCCGCGGGACGGGGACCGCGCGTCCCTCGCGTCCCTTTTCCCATCCCCGTGCCCCCCCCCCGGTGTTTTTTTAGCCTGGCTGAGGACATTACAAGGTATTTATGAGCGTGGCCGTGCTGATTTTTGGGGTCCCTGTGGGGTTGGGGGGGTCCCACCCTATGTGGGGGGGGTCCCACCCTAGGTGGGGGTCCCACCATGGCACGCGTCCCCTTCCCACAAGACGCAGGCGAAGGATGAGGGGTTTATTGCCCGGCCCCGCCTTTTGGGGCCACGGAGCCCCCCCAAAACACCCCGGGACACGGGGACAGGGGGACACGGCCCCAAAATGTGGGGGGGGGGGGCGCCTCAGGCGTGCAGGAAGCGGTTGAAGGCGTTGTAGGCGGACTCGAGGTCGAAGAGCATCTGGCGCACCTGGGAATCGTCCAGCTCGTCCGAGGCCGACATCCCGCTCAGCGTCTGCAGCCTGGGGGGGCGGGGAGGTGTCGGGGGGGGGTCACCCCAAAATGTTTGACCCCCCCCCAGTGGGGACGGGCCCCGCACTCACCACTGGTTCACCTTCTGGCGCCCCTCGAAGTCGGGGGGCAGGTGGCTCATGCGGTTCATCGTCTCCATCAGCTCCCGCAGGTCCGGCTGGATCTGGGGGCGGAGGCTGCGGTGAGCCGGGGTCGCCCCGAAACAACGGGGTCACCCCAAAATGTTGCGGTCACCCCAAAACACTGGGGTCACCCTGGAACACTGGGGCCACCCTGGAACACCGGGGCCACCCCGAAATGCTGGGGCTGCCCTGAAATGCCAGGGCCACCCCGAAACGCCAGGGTTGCTGCACAATAATGGGGCCACCCAAAACGCCAGGGCCACCCTGAAACACCAGGGGCACCCTAAAATACTGGGGCCAACCCGAAACAACCGGGGCCACCCCAAAATGTTGGGGCCACCCCGAAACACAGGGTTGCTGCAGAATACCAGGGCCACCCCAAAACACCAGGGCCACCCCGAAATGCAGGGCTGTCCCGAAATGCTGGGGCCACCCCCCAAAACACTGGGATCACCCTGAAATGTTGGGGCCACCCCCAAAATGCCAGGGCCGTCTCGAAATGCTGGGGCCACCCCGAAATGCTGGGGCTGCCCTGAAACACCAGGGTTGCTGCACATTACTGGGGCCACATGCAGAAGACTGGGGCCATCCCAAAACACCAGGGCTGTCCTGAAATGCTGGGGCCACCCCAAAATGCCAGGGTCACCCCGAAACATTGGGGCCACCCTGAAATGCTGGGGCCACCCCAAAACGCCAGGGCCACTGCGGACCACCAGTGGCACCCCAAAATGCTGGGGTCACTCCGAAACACTGGGGCCACTGCGGAACACAGCTGGCCACCCCGAAACACTGGGGTGACCCCAAAACACCAGGGCTGTCCTGAAATGCTGGGGTCACTCCAAAACACCGTGGCCACCCCAAAATGCTGCAACCACTGCAGAATGCCGGGGCCACCCAAAACAGTGGGGCCACTGTGGAACACCCAGGCCACCCCAAAACACCAGGGCTGCCCCAAAAAGCCGGGGCCACTGCGGACCACCAGGGTCACCCCAAAATGCTGGGGCCACTCCGAAACACTGGGGCCACCTTGAAACACCAGGGCCAACGTGGAATACCGGGGCCACCCCAAAACGCCAGGGCCATCCCGAAATACCGGGGTCACTGTGGAATACTGGGGCCACCCCAAAATTTTGGGGCCACTGCGGAACACTGGGGCCACCCCAAAACATCAGGGCTGTCCTGAAATGCTGGGCCACCCCAAAACACCGGGGTCACTGTGGAACACTGGGGCCACCCCAAAACACTGGGGCTGCCCTGAAATGCTGGGGCCACCCCAAAACACCAGGGTCACCCTGAGACACTGGGGCCACCCCAAAATGCTGGGCCACCCCAAAACACGAGGGCCACCCCAAAACAGTGGGCCACTTCAAAACACCAGGGCCACCCCAAAACACCGGGGCCACTGCAGAACACTGGGGCCACCCCAAAGCACCGGGGCCACCCCAAAACACTGGGGTGACCCCAAAACACTGGGGCTGCCCGAAATGCTGGGGACACTGCATAAAGCTGGGGCCACCCCAAAATGCCGGGGCCACTTCAAAACAGCCGGGGCCACCCCAAAATGCCGGGGCCACCCCAAAACACCGGGGCCACTGCAGAACACAGCTGGCCACCCCAAAACACCGAGGTGACCCCAAAACACTGGGGCCCCCCCAAAATGCTGGTGACACTGCATAAAGCTGGGGCCACCCCAAAACGCCAGGGCCACCCCAAAATACCGGGGTCACTGTGGAACACGAGGGCCACCCCAAAATGCTGGGGCCACATGCAGAAGACTGGGGCCACCCCAAAACACTGGGGCTGCCCTGAAATGCTGGGGCCACTGCGGACCACCAGTGGCACCCCAAAATGATGGGGCCACTGTGTAACACTGGGGCCACTGCAGAACACAGCTGGCCACCCCAAAACACTGGGGCCACCCCAAAATGCAGGGTCACCCCAAAACACTGGGGTCACTGTGGAACACCAGGGCCACCCCAAAACACCGGGGCCACCCAAAATGCCAGGGTCACCCCAAAACACTGGGGTCACTGTGGAACACCAGGGCCACCCCAAAACACTGGGGCCACCCCAAAACACTGGGGTCACTGTGGAACACCAGGGCCACCCCAAAACACCGGGGCCACCCCAAAATGCTGGGGCCACCCCAAAACACCAGGGCCACTGCAGAACACAGTTGGCCACCCCAAAACACCGGGGTGACCCCAAAACACTGGGGCCCCCCCAAAATGCTGGTGACACTGCATAAAGCTGGGGCCACCCCAAAATGCCGGGGCCACCCCAAAACACCCAGGGCCACCCCAAAACACCCGGGGCCACCCCAAAATGTTGGGGCCACCCCAAAACACCCGGGGCCGCCCATCCCCACCTCGTCCATGGCGCGGATCTCCAGGCGCAGCTTGTCCATGACGGTGATGAAGAGCTGCGGGACGAGAGGAGAGGAGAGGAGGGGGGCGTTTGGGGGCGGCCCCCCCCCCCCCCCGGCTGCCCCCCGGCTGCCCCCCAGCCCCGACGGCGGCCCGCGGGGGCGACGCACGGAGACGATGTCGGCGATGCAGCGGTTGAGGTTGCCCTTGTCGTCCTTGATGGTGATGGGCCGGTCCTCCTTGATGCGCTCCATGGCCAGCGGGCAGTCCAGCTGGGGGGGGGGGAGAGGGGGTGAGCACCCAAGGGTGGGGGGTCCCACGAGGGTGGGTACCCAAAGGTGGGGGGTCCTGTGGGGGTGGGCACCCAAGGGTGGGGGTCCCATAGGGAACGGGAACCCAAAGGGCGGGGGTCCTGTGGGGGTGGGCACCCAAAGGTGGGGTCCCATAGGGAACGGGCAACCAAAAGCGGGGGTTCTGTGGGGAAGGGCACCCAATGGGCACCCAAAGGTGGGGGTCCCGCAGGGGTGGGCACCCAAGGGTGGGGGTCCCGCGGGGGTGGGCACCCAAGGGTGGGGGTTCCATAGGGAACGGGCACCCAATGGGCACCCAAAAGCAGGTGTCCCATGGGGAATGGCCACCCAACGGGCACCCAAAGGTGGGGGTCTGCAGGGGGTGGGCACCCAAGGGTGGGGGTCCCATGGGGAACAGGAACCCAAAGGTGGGGGTCTCATAGGGAATGGGAACCCAATGGGCACCCAAAAGTGGGGGTCCTATGGGGATGGGCACCCAAGGGTGGGGGTCCTGTGGGGAATGGGCACCCAAGGGTTGGGGGGGACCCGTGGGGGTGGGCACGCAAGGGTGGGGGTCATGTAGGGAATGGGAACCCAATGGGCACCCAAAGGTGGGGGTCCCGTGGGGGTGGGTACCCAAGGGTGGGGGTCCCATGGGGAAGGGGAACCCAAAGGTGGGCATCCCATAAGGAACGGGCACCCAATAGGCACCCAAAGGTGAGGGTCCTGTGGGGGTGGGCACCCAAGGGTGGGGGTCCTGTGGGGGTGGGAACCCTAATGGGCACCCAAAGGTGGGGGTTCTGCAGGGGTGGGCACCCAAGGGTGGGGGTCCCATAGGGAATGGGCACCCAATGGGCACCCAAAGGTGGGGGTCCCATGGGGAAGGGGAACCCAAAGGTGGGCGTTCTGTGGGGGTGGGCACCCAAGGGTGGGGGTCTGGTAGGGGTGGGCACCCAAGGGTGGGGGTCCCATAGAGAACGGGAACCCAAAGGTGGGCACCCAAAGGTGGGCGTCCTGTGGGGGTGGGCACCCAGGGGTGGGGGTCCCATAGGGAACAGGAAACCAACGGGCACCCAAAGGTGGGGGTCTGGAGGGGGTGGGCACCCAAGGGTGGGGGTCCCTTAGGGAACAGGAACCCAAACGTGGGGGTCTCATAGGGAATGGGAACCCAATGGGCACCCGAAAGTGGGGGTCCCGTGGGGGTGAGCACCCAAAGGTTGGGGTCCCATAGGGAACGGGAACCCAAAGGTGGGGATCTCATAGGGAACGGGCCCCCAATGAGCACGGGGAAGCCGGGGGGGGAGCCCCGAAGGTTGGGAGCGGCCCGGGGGGGGACCAGACCCCGACCCCGACCCCGACCCCGACCCCAACCCTGACCCCGACCCCGACCCACGCGGAACTTGCGGCAGAAGTCGTCGATGGAGCTGATCTCGGCGCCCTGCACCTGCTTCAGGGCGGCTTTGAACTGCACCAGGAGGCGCGAGCAGGCGGCCGTGTACCTGGGCAGGGGGGGGCAAACGGGGACAAAGGGGGGCAGTGGGGTTAATGGGGAAAAAGGAGGGCAAAGGGGGGCAAAGGAGGGCAAAGGAGGGCAAACGGGGACAAAGGGGGACAAAGGGGGGCAATGGGGTTAATGGGGACAAATGGGGACAAAGGGGGGCAATGGGGGGCAAACGGGGGCAAACGGGGACAAACGGGGACAATGGGAACAAAGGGGGGCAAATGGGGGCAATGGGGACAAACGGGGACAAAGGGGGGCAAAGGGGGGCAAAGGGGGACAAAGGGGGGCAATGGGGGGCAATGGGGACAAACGGGGACAAAGGGGGGCAAAGGGGGGCAAAGGGGGACAAAGGGGGGCAATGGGGGGCAATGGGGACAAACGGGGACAAAGGGGGGCAAAGGGGGGCAAAGGGGGACAAAGGGGGGCAAAGGGGGACAAAGGGGGGCAAAGGGGACAAACGGGGATAAATGGGGGCAATGGGGACAAACGGGGACAATGGGGGACAAATGGGGGCAAACGGGGGCAATGGGGACAAATGGGGACGAACAGGGACAAACGGGGGGCAAAGGGGGCAATGGGAGGCAATGGGGGACAAATGGGGGGCAATGGGGACAAACGGGGACAAATGGGGACAATGGGGACAAACGGGAAATGGGGGACAAATGGGGGCAAAGGGGGGCAATGGGGTTAATGGGGGACAAATGGGGGGCAATGGGGACAAACGGGGACAAAGGGGGACAAAGCGGGGCAAAGGGGGGCAATGGGGGACAAAAAGGGGACAAATGGGGGCAAATGGGGACAAATGGGGATGGGGGGCCACAACGGGGACTCACTCGTTGGGGGAGACGCAGTCCTTGATGTAGGCCTTCTCCAGCGCCTGCAGCGTCTTCACCACGGCGAACAGCTCGGCCATGTTGTCGTACCTGCGGGCAGGCCGTGGGGCAGGCCGTGGGGCAGGGGGCAGGGCTATGGGGCAGGGTATGGAGTGTGGGGCAGGGTGTGGGGTGTGGGGCAGGGTTGTGGGGTGTGGGGTGTGGGGCAGGGTGTGGGGCAGGGTTATGGGGCACGGGGCAGGGCTATGGGGTGTGGGGCAGGGCGTGGGGTGTGGGGTATGGGGCAGGGTGTGGGGCAGGGTTATGGGGCACGGGGCAGGGTTATGGGGTGTGGGGCAGGGTGTGGGGCAGGGTATGGGGTGTGGGGCAGGGTTATGGGGTGTGGGGCAGGGTTATGGGGTGTGGGGCAGGGTGTGGGGCAGGGTGTGGGGCAGAGTTATGGGGTGTGGGGCAGGGTTATGGGGCAGGGTTATGGGGTGTGGGGCAGGGTTATGGGGCACAGGGCAGGGCATGGGGTGTGGGGCAGGGTTATGGGGCAGGGTATGGGGCACGAAGCAGGGCCATGGGGCCTGGCCATGGGGTGTGGGGCAGGGTATGGGGCAGGGCCATGGGGCACAGAGTGGGGCTGTGGGGCACGGTGGCAGGGTATGGGGCACGAAGAAGGGCCCATGGGCAGGGTTATGGGGGCACAGGACAGGGTGTGGGGCAGGGTCACGGGGCATGGGGCAGGTATGGGGCACAGAGTAGGGCCGTGGGGCCTGGCCATGGGGCAGGGGCATGGGGGTAACCGGGGTGGGGTGGCGGGCGAGGGGGTGCCATGGGGGGTGCCGGGGGGTGTCGTGACGGATGACGGGGTGTCACGGGGTGTCATGCTGGGGTGTCGGGGTGCTGTGACGGGTGAATGGGGTGTTGCTGGGGTGTTGTGCTGGGTGACAGGGTGCTGTGATGGGTGGGGGGTGTCACGAGGTGTCATGCTGCATGTTGGGGTGTCGTGACAGGTGACGGAGTGCTGTGGGGTGTTGCGGTGGGTGATGGGGTGTTGTGGTGGGTGTTGGGTGCCGTGGGATGTCGTGACGGGTGACGGGTGTTGTGATAGGTGTGGGGATGTCACGAGGTGTCATGCTGGGTGTTGGGGTACTGTGATGGGTGATGGGGTGTCGTGGGGTGTCGTGACGGGTGACGGGGTGCTGTGATGGGTTGTCACGGTGCTGTGGTGGGTGACAGGGTGTCGTACTGGGTGTTGGGGTGCTGTGACAGGTGACAGGGTGTTGTGGGGTGTCGTGACGGGTGACAGGGTGTCATGCTGGGTGTCACGGTGTCATGATGGGTGACAGGGTGCTGTGATGGGTGACGGGGTGCTGTGACAGGTGTCATGGTGTCATGACGGGTGACGGGGTGTTGTGCTGGGTGTTGGGGTGCTGTGACGGGTGACGGGGTGTTGTGGGGTGTTGTGACGGGTGACAGGGTGTTGTGGGGTGTTGTGGGGTGCTGTGGGGTGTTGTGGTGCCGGGCGCTGCGCTCACCTCTCCCTCTCCCGCGCGTTCTTGTAGAGCTTCACCTCCTGCGGGACGCGGCGGGGTCGGGTCCCAATGGGGGGGGGGTCCCCAGTGGGGGGGGGGTCCCAACCTGGGGCTCACCCCGGGGGTCCCAACCCAGGGGGTCCCATCCCGGGGGTCCCATCCCTGGGCTCATCCTGGGGGTCCCACTGGGGGGTCCCATCCTGGGGGGGTCCTGACCCAGGGGATTCCCAACCCAGAGGGGTCCCAACTGGGGGGTCACAACACGGGGGGTCCCATCCCAGGGGTCCCACCCCGGGGGTCCCAACCAGGAGGTCCCATCTCGGGGGGGGTCCCACCCGGGGGGGTCCGATCTTGGGGGTCCCATCCCTGAGCTCACCCCGGGGGTCCCAACGGGGGGGTCTCATCCCGGGGGGTCTCATCCCAGGGGTCCCAGCCTGGGGGGTCCCGACCGGGGGGGGTCACAACACGGGGGTCCCATCCCGGGGTCCAACCTGGGGGTCCCAACCTGGGGGTCCCATCCCGGGGGGGTCCCATCCCTGGGCTCACACCAGGGGGTCCCAATGGGGGGGGGTCTCATCCCGGGGGGTCCCAGCCCGGGGGGGGTCCCAACTGGGGGGGGGTCCGATCTTGGGGGTCCCATCCCTGAGCTCACCCCAAGGGTCCCAACGGGGGGGGGGGGTCTCATCTCAGGGGGGTGCCAGCCTGGAGGGGGTCCCGACCCTGGGGGGTCCCAGCCCGGGGGGGGGGGGGGGTCACAACCAGGGGGGTCCCATCCCTGGGCTCACCCCGGGAGTCCCAACTGGGGGGTCCCAGCCGGGGGGGTCCCAATTTAGGGGGGGTCCCACCCCGGTGCCCCCCCCGCTCACCTCGTACAGCTCCGGCCGAGCCCCGGGACCTGCGGGGGGGGCGGAATTAGGGGGGGGGGTCGGAATCGGGGGGGGGACACCGTGAGCACAGCCCCTCCCCCACCCCGTCCCCTCCCCTCCCCCCCTCCCCCGCCCCCTCCCCCACCCCCCCGCCCCCCCCCGCTCACCGCCCAGCCCCTGCGGGGCCGCCACGCCGTGGAACATCGCGGGGGGGGGCCCGGGGGGGGCCCGGTGTGGGGGGGGTCGGGAGGGGGTCGGGAGGGGGTCCGGGGGGGGTCGGAACCGGGCCGGGGCCTCCCCCCCGCCGAGCTCCCGGGGCTGCAAAATGGCGGCGGGGCGGGGGGGGGAGAGGCGGGGGGAGGGGATAAGGGAGGGGGAGGGGCTAAGGGAGGGGGAGGGGAGGGGAGGGGGAAGGGGAGGGGAAAGGGAGGGGAGGGGAGGGGCGGGGGGAGGGGCTGAGGGGAGGGGTTAGGGAGGGGGAGGGGATAAGGGGTGGGGGCGGGGCTAAGGGGAGGGGGAGGGGCGAAGGGAAAGGGGAGGGGAAAGGGGAGGGGAGGGGGAGGGGAGGGGCTGGGGGCGGGGCTAATGGAGGGGGAGGGGCTAAGGGGTGGGGGAGGGGCTAAGGGGATGGGGAGGGGAAGGGGGAGGGGAAGGGCAGGGGAAAGGGAGGGGAAGGGGGGGAGGGGCTGAGGGGAGGGGTTAGGGGAGGGGGAGGGGATAAGGGGTGGGGGAGGGGCGAAGGGAAAGGGGAGGGGAAAGGGAAGGGGAAGGGGAGGAAGGGGGAAGGGAAGGGAAGGGAAGGGGAAAGGGGAGGGGAGGGGAGGGGAGGGGAAGGGGAGGGGAACGGGGAGGGGCGGGTCTGGGGGCGGGGCTAAGGGGAGGGGAGGGGCTAAGGGGTGGGGGAGGGGCTAAGGGGATGGGGAGGGGAAGGGGAGGGGAGGGGAAGGGGAGGGGGTAAAGGGAGGGGGAGGGGCTATGGGGTGGGGGAGGGGCTAAGGGGATGGGGAGGGGAAGGGGAGGGGAGGGGCGGGGCTAAGGGAAGGGGGAGGGGAAAGGGGAGGGGAGGGGGAGGGGAGGGGCTGGGGGAGGGGCTATGGGAGGGGGAGGGGCTAAGGGGAAGGGGGAAGGGAAGGGAAGGGGAAAGGGGAGGGGAGGGGCGGGGCTTAGGGGAGGGGCTAAGAGAGGGGGAGGGGCTAAGGAGGTGGGGAGGGGAAGGGGAGGGGAAGGGGAGGGCAGGGGCTGGGGGCGGGGCTAATGGAGGGGGAGGGGCTAATGGGGTGGGGGAGGGGCTAAGGGGATGGGGAGGGGAAGGGGAGGGGAAAGGGAGGGGAAGGGCGGGGCTAAGGGGAGGGGGAGGGGCTAAGAGCGAGGAGGGGCTAAGAGAGGGGGAGGGGCTAATGGGAAGTGGAGGGGAAGGGAAGGGGAAGGGGAAGGGAGGGGAAGGGGTAGGAAAGGGGAGGGGAAGGAGAAGAAAAGAGGAGGGGGATGGGGAAGGGCAGGAAGGAGAGGAGAAGGAAAGGGGGAGGGGTGGGGAAGGGGAAGGGGAGGGGAAGGGGAGGGGAGGAGAAAGGGAGGGGAAGGGGAGGGGAGGGGAAAGGGAGGGGAAAGGGAGGGGAAGGGGAGGAGAGGGGAAGGGGAAGGGAAAGGGAGGGGAATGAAAGAAAAGTGGAAGAGAAAGGGTGGGGAAGGGAGAGGGAGGGGAAGGGAGAGGAAAGGGGAAGGGGTGGGGAAGGGAAGGGGAAGGGGAGGGGAAGGGGAGGGCAAGAAAAGGGGAAGGGAAAAGATGGGGAAGGGGTAGGAAAGGGGGAGGGAGGGCAAGAAAAGAGGATGGGGAAGGGCAGGGGAAGGGAAGGGGAAAGGGAGGGGAAGGGAGGGGAAGGGAGGGGAAGGGAGGGGAAGGGCAAGGGGAGGGGAAGGGCAGGGGAGGGGGAAGGGCAGGGCTGGACCCCTCAGCACCCCCCCTGCCCCAGCACGGGCCCCGTGGCCACCAAGAGGGAGGGGGAAATGGGGCTGGGGGGCTCCGCACCCCCGGGGGCAGGCGGGCGGCGGGGGCACCATGGGGGGCTCGGGGGGGGCCCGGGGGGGGCTCGGGGGGGGCCCGGGGGGGGCTCGGGGGGGCTCGGGGGGGGCTCGGGGGGGGCCCGGGGGGGGCTCGGGGGGGCTCGGGGGGGCTCGGGGGGCTCGGGGGGCTCGGGGGCGCCTCCAGGCGGGGCCGCGGCCGTCGGCGGTGGGGAGGGGCCGGGGTGGGGCCGCGGGGCTGTAAAGGGGCCGGGGGGGGGGCAAAGATCGCGGCGCGTGGCGGGGCCAAGGGGCGGGCGGCGGGCGAAGGTCCCGCGGGAGCACGGGGACGGGGCGTGAAGGACCAGGGGGCAGGGGGCAGGGCGGGCGGCCACCTCGTCCTGCTGTCGTGCCGGCGTGGCGTCACGTCGTCATATCGTCACGTCGTCATATTGTCACATCGTCATATTGTCATGTTGTCACGTCGTCACGTTGTCATATCGTCATGTTGTTGTCGTGTCGTCATGTTGTCATGTTGTCATGTCATTACATCATCATATCGTCATGTCGTCGTGTTTTCGTGCCGTCATGTCATCACGTCGTCAAGTTATGTCATCATGTTGTCATGTCATCATATCATCATGTCGTCATAGCGTCATGTCGTCACGTTGTCATGTCGTCATGTTGTCGTGTTGTCGTGTTGTCGTGTCATCATGTCGTCATGTCATTACATCATCGTATCGTCATGTCGTCATGTTGTCATGCCGTCGTGTCGTCACATCGTCAAGTTATGTCATCATGTTGTCATGTCATCATATCATCATGTCGTCATATCGTCATGTCATCACGCTGTCATGTTGTCACGTTGTCATGTCGTCACATCATCACGTCATGTCATCCTGTTGTCATGTCATCACATCATCCTATCATCATGTCGTCACGTTGTTATGTCATCATGTCGTCATATCGTCATGTCCTCACATCATCATGGCGTTGTGTCGTCGTGTCATCATTTCTGCATGTTATCCAGTACACCCAGTACACCCAGGGCTCTCCCCAGTACCCCCAGTGCTCTCCCTGTGCCATCCCCACGCGGACGGGGACCCCCCCAGCTCCTCGGGGCCTCGCCACCCCCCCAGGGGCAGAATTTCTGCCTCATTCCCACCTCCCCCTGCCCTCGCTGAGCTCGGGGCCACCGGCGCCGTCCCCACGGGGACACGGCCATGGGGTCGGGGACGGGGACGGGGATGGGGACGGGGTCGGGGTCGGGGACGGGGACGGGGACGGGGATGGGGACGGGGTCGGGGACGGGGACAGGGTCAGGGACGGGGACGGGGTCGGGACGGGGTCGGGGACGGGGTCGGGGTCAGGGACGGGTCAGGGACGGGGTCAGGGACGGGGACGGGGACGGGGTCGGGGACAGGGTCGGGGTCGGGGACGGGGTCAGGGACGGGGTCGGGGACGGGGTCGGGGACAGGGGTCGGGGTCGGGGACGGGGTCGGGGTCGGGGACGGGGTTGGGGACGGGGACGGGGACGGGGACGGGGACGGGGACGGGGACAGGGTCAGGGTCAGGGACGGGGTCAGGGACGGGGTCGGGGATGGGGTCGGGGATGGGGACGGGGTCGGGGTCGGGGACGGGGTCGGGGACGGGGTCGGGGTCGGGGACGGGGTTGGGACGGGGACGGGGACGGGGATGGGGACGGGGATGGGGACGGGGTCGGGGTCGGGGACGGGGGTCGGGACGGGGATGGGGACGGGGACGGGGTTGGGGACGGGGACGGGGACGGGGATGGGGATGGGGACGGGGTCGGGGTCGGGGTCGGGGACAGGGTCGGGGTCAGGGACGGGTCGGGGACGGGGACGGGGACAGGGTCGGGGTCAGGGATGGGGTCAGGGACCGGGTCGGGGACGAGGACGGGGTTGGGGACGGGGACGGGGACAGGGACGGGGTCGGGGACAGGGACGGGGTCGGGGATGGGGACGGGGACGGGGTCGGGGTCGGGGACGGGGACGGGGACGGGGTCGGGGACGGGGACAGGGACGGGGTCGGGGACAGGGACGGGGCTGGGGGATGGGGTCGGGGTCAGGGACGGGGTCGTGCCCGGGCACCCGTTGGCACCGCAGGGCCCCAGAACAAAGGGACGGGGACGCGGTGGCCCCGGTGGCCCCAGGAGCGTGGCCACCCCAGCGCGGGGGGCGTGCAGCCCGGTTTTGGGGCGGAAATGGGGGATTTGGAGCCAAGGCGCAGCGTGGAGCAGAGGGGGGGTTGCAGCTCAGCCGTTAATTACTGTGAGGCTGGTTAACGAGGCTGGTTAATGAGTCTTTGTCTGCGCCCAGGGGGGCTGGGGGGCTGTTTGCCTTTCCCAGGCCGCAGGACAAAGCCTTCCCAGCCCCCCCCCCCCCCCCCCCCAGGAGGGGAAATCCCCAAATTCCCCCGATTTTTCCTCATTTTTTCCCTCCCGCGGGACAGGCGCGGCCGCGTTCCTCCCCACCCAGCCTCAGTTTCCCTGGCCGCAGCCACCGCCCGGGGTTTTCCCCCGCGGCGCTTCCCGGTGCCACCCAGCACCGAGGGGGGGGGGGGACGGGGACACGGGGACACAAAAACCACCTCGCCCCCGACCCAGGTGGGACTCGAACCCACAGTCCCCAGCTCCGGAGGCTGATGCCTTGTCCATTAGGCCACTGGGCCCTGGGCGTGGCGGTGCCACGATGGCACCCATGGGTGCCCCCGGTGCCCCCGGTGCCCTTTGGCTTCGGGGAGAGTCCATGGCCACGGGGCACGCGTGTGCACGCGCACGCCCCGCGCACGTGGATGGGGGGTGGCGCGTGAACCCGCGGGCACCGCTCCTCGACCGCGGGGGACAGGAGGGGACGAGGAGACCCCGGGCTCTGCCGCGCCGGGCACCCCACTGAGGGGACACCCCCATTGAGGGGACACCCCCATTGAGGGGACACCCCCGGGGAGGGGACACCCCCGGGGAGGGGACACCGGTGCCTTCGGGCCGTGCCGTGGCTGGGTTTGGATGTGCCATGGATGGGGTCCACGTGGCACCAAACCACGCCGGTCACCCTGCGCGGTGCCACCCTGCGCATGGGGTGCCCGTCCCCGCACGTGTCCCCAAGGTTGGTGGCCACCAACCGGCCCCGTAGGGCATGGCCAGGGGATGTCCCCGCAGGGCACAAGCAGGGGATGTCCCCGCAGGGCACAAGCAGGGGATGTCCCCGCAGGGCCGGCCGGGCCAGCTCAGCCCTGAGTCACCGGGGCCCCCCGCTTGTGCCGCAGGCGCTGGCGTCACCCCGGCAGGACGGGGCTGAGTCACTTCCTACAGCAACGGGGCCGGGGCCACGCGTGCGGGAACGGGAACGGGGCCGGTGCCACCCCGGAGGGACGCCCCGGGGGGGACGCGCCACCCCCCTGCACCCGCCTGGCACCCCCCCCCCCCGTGCCGAGGACAGCGCGCTCCTGCAGGTGACAGCGGGCGCCCTGGGGGCACAGGGAGGAGGGGCCGGGCACCCACGGGTGCCCCCGGCACGTGCGGGCAGCGCCGGCACCGAGGCGCGACGCCGGGACCCGGGCACGACGCCGGCGCTCAGCCGCGACGCTCGCACCCGGGCGCAACGCCGCCGGGGCCACCGGCACCCACGGGGGCACGCGGGCACCCACGGGTGGGGTGGATGCGGGCAGCGGTGGGGGGGGGAGCGCAGCGCCCTGGCACCCATCGGGGAGGCGAAAGCGGCCGGGAGCGAGGTGGGGGCACAGGCCTGGGTGCGGGCGCGGGTGCCTGAGGAATGGTTAACCCGGGGCAATCTCTCGCCGAGCCAATCACCGCCCTGGCCCCGGCAGCTTTTACAGCCCCGGCGGCTCGGCGGCGCGGCGGCGCGGCGGCACCGCAGCCCACCGGCACTCCCGCTCGCCCCCAGGGTCTCGCCATGGCCACGTCCTTGACGCCGCCACCGGCGGTGCCGCTGCTGGTGCTGCTGGTGCTGCCGGGGCTGCCCGGCTGGGGGGCAGCCACCGGGACCCCCCCGGGTGACGGCGAGGCGCTGGAGGCCCTGGGGGCCCTGCTGTCGTCGGGCAGCGGGTCCCTGCCCCGTGGAGCCGTGGAGTCCCTCGTGGGCACCGCCGCGGCCCGTGCGCACTGCGGTGCCGGGCCGTGCGGAAAGGTAAGCGCCGCGCCGCCGGGGCCGTGTGGAAAGGCAGGGCGGGCGCCACGGGTCAAACTCCGGCACGGCACGGCACGGCACGGCACGGCACGGCACGGGGGGGGGGGTGGTGGCGTGGCGCCCTGCAGCACCCGGCCGTGGGGCTCGGCACCCAACGGCTCCGGCCGCCCCACGGCCACCCCGCGCCGAACCCTGTCCCCTGCAAAACCCCACGGGGTTTGGGGTGCTGTGGGGGCAGGGGGTCCCGCTGCCCCCACCCTTTTCCTGGGGTGCGTGTGGGGGGGGAGGGGGGTTGTGAGCCACGGGGCGGCCCCCGGGTGCAGCCGGCGCTGCGCTGTGCCAAGTGGTGCCGTGCCGCGCTGGTGCCGGGCCTTGTGCAGCGTGTGCACCACGGTGCCGGGTGCCACCGGCACACCCCACGGCCAAACCCGCGTGTGGGGCACGTGGGGGTGCAGCTTGCGAAGCCCCACGCGCCCCCCACACCCCCCACGCACCCCCCACACCCCCCATGCACCCCATGCACCCCCTACACCTTCCAGGCTCTGCACCGTGGGGCTCTGGGTGCCCAGCGGGTCCCAGGGGCTCCGTGTGGGGCTGGGGGCCTGGAGGGCTTCTGTGGGGGGCGAGGACCCTTGGGGGTGCAGGGCCAGCCCCACAGCCCTGTCCCCATGTCCCCCTGTCCCCATGTCCCCCTGTCCCCATCCCCCTGTCCCCATGGCCCCATGTCTGTGTCCCCATATCATCGCAGCCCTGCCCCCCACATCCCATGTCCCAGTCCCCATGACCCTGTCCCCCTGTCCCCATGTCCCCTGTCCCCACAGCCCTGTCCCCATGTCCCCCTGTCCCCACATCCCCTTCCCCATGTCCCCCTGTCCCCCTGTCCCTATATCCCTTTCCAACCTCCACCCCCCCGTCCCCTATCCTCACCCCCCTGCCCCCACCTCCCTGTCCCCTCCGTCCCCACCATCCTGACGCGTCCCCATCCCCCCCATCCCCCCCCAGTGCATTTCGGCGGCCGACGTTTTCGGGCTGCTGGGCAAGGCGGGCGCGGGGGCGCGCCTGGAAGCGGCCGAGCTGCCCTGGCTCGGGGCCGCGGTGCTGCTGACCCTGCTCGACCCCGACGCCGCCTGCGCCGCTGCCACCGCCGGCACCTGGGCCGCCCGCGCCCGCGCCCTGCACGACGCCTTCGCCAACGGCACCCGCGGCACCCACGGCACCCACGGCACCGATGGTGGCACCGATGGCACCGGTGATGGCACCGATGGCACCGGGGGACCCGACCTGCAGGAGGTGGCGGCGCTGCTGGAAGCGGTGCGGCCGCACTACCGCAGCGCCGGCACGCGGCAGGTGAGGCCGTGGGACGGCGGGCACGGGGGTGGGGACGCAGGGTTGGGGACATGGGCAGGGGTTGGGGACATGGGCAGGGGGTTGGGGACGTGGGCAGGGGGTTGGGGACATGGGCAGGGGGTTGGGGACGTGGGCAGGGGGTTGGGGACATGGGCAGGGGGGCTGGGGACATGGGCATAGGGATATGGGAACAGGGTTGGGGACAGGGGCATGGGGACACAGACACAGGGCTGGGGACATGGGCATGGGGATGGGGACAGGGACATGGGTTTAGGGACATGGGCAGAGGGTTGGGGACATGGGCATGGGGCTGGGGACTTGGAAGGGGGCTGGGGACAGGGTCATGGGGCTGGAGACATGGAAGTGGGCCTGGGATATGGACATGGGGCTGGGGGACATGGGCAGAGGGTTGGGGACACAGGGCTGGGACACAGGCATGGGGATGGGGATATGGGAACAGGGACATGGGTTTAGGGACATGGACAGAGGGCTGGGGACATGGGGACACAGACATGGGGCTGAGGACATGGACATGGGGACATGGGAACAGGGCTGGGGACATGGGGCTGGGGACACAGGCATGGGGCTGAGGACATGGACATGGGGCTGGGGACACAGGGCTGGGGACGTGGGAATGGGGCTGGGGACAGGGACATGGGTTTAGGGACATGGGCAGAGGGTTGGGGACATGGGTATGGGGCTGGGAACCTGGCAAGGGGCTGGGGACACAGGGCTGGGGCACAGGCATGGGGATGGGTACCTGGGGATGGGGACAGAGGCACGGGGCTGGGGACATGGATGTGGGATTGGGGACATGGGAACAGGGCTGGGGACATGGGGCTGGGGACATAGATGTGGGATTGGGGACATGGGAACAGGGCTGGGGACATGGGGGCTGGGGACGCAGACGTGGGGCTGAGGACATGGGCATGGGGTTGGGGACATGGGGAAGAGGGTTGGGGAAATGGACATGGGGCTGGGGACACAGGCAGAGGGTTGGGGACACAGGGCTGGGGACAGGGGCATGGGGCTGGGGCCATGGGGACAAAGGAATTGGGCTGAGGACATGGACGTGGGGTTGGGGACATGGGAAGAGGGTTGGGGACAGGGCATGGGGCTGGGGACACGGGCACGGGTTTGGGGACATAGGCAAAGGTTTGGGGACATGGACGTGGAAGGCTGGTGACATGGGCATAGGGTTGGGGACAGGGCCACGGGGCTGGGGACCTGGGTAGAAGGTTGGGGACATGACATGGCTTTGGGGACCTGAGCACTGGGTTGGGGACACGGGCATGGGGCTGGGGACCTGGGTAGAAGGTTGGGGACATGGACATGGCTTTGGGGACCTGAGCACTGGGTTGGGGACACGGGCACGGGGCTGGGGACCTGGGCATGGGACTGGGGACACGGCAGAAGGTTGGAGACGTAAACCTGGACGAGGGGACACAGACACGGATATGGGGCCATAAACATGGACGTGGGGCCACGGGGCTGGGGCCATGGGGCTGGGGCCATGGGGCTGGGGCCATGGGGCTGGGGACAGGGCAGATGGGGACAGTGGCTCAGGGCACGGCCCTGGGGTCAAGCAGGGGCGCCGGTGGCGCTGATGCCGGTGTCGGTGCCCGCAGCCCTGCCTGGACGCGGCGGCCGTGGTGGCCGAGAGCGCGGCGGTGCCGGGGGCGCCGGGGGTGGGCGCGGGGGCGCGGGTGCTGGGGGTCCTGGGCACCCAACTCCTGCGCGGCCGCTGCCTGCGTGCGGCCCCCCCCCCCCCTGCCCGGCCCCGAATCTTCCTCGACTTCATCCTCAACCGATTCGGGAACGGATCCCAGAGCCTGACGCTGGAGGGTGAGGGGGGGGGTATGGGGGGGTTATGGGGGGGATATGGGGGAGGATGGGGGGTTATGGGGGGTTATGGGGGGTTATAGGGGGGTATAGGGGGATATGGGGGGGCTATGGGGGGATATGGGGGAGATGGAGGGGTTATGGGGGATATGGGGGGAATAGGGGGTTATGGGGGGATATGGGGAGTTTTGGGTGGTTATGGGGGTTATGGGGGGATATGGGGGGTTATAGGGGGGTTATGGGGGAGTTATGGGGGGGTTATAGGGGGATATAGGGGGAGATGGGGGGCTTTTAGGGGGGTTATGGGGTGATATGGGGGGGTTATGTGGGGATATGGGGGGTTATAGGGGGGTTATGGGAGGGATATGGGGGGTTATGGGGGGATATGAGGGAGTTATGGGGGATTTGGGGTGGTTATGGGGGGTTATGGGGGGAGATGGGGTGATATGGGGGGGTTATAGGGGTATATGGGGGGGTATGGGGTGAGATGGGGGGGTATGGGGGGATATGGGGGGATATGGGGGGATATGGGGGGGGTATGGGGGGGTTATGGGGGAGATGGGGGTTATGGAGGGTTATGGGGGATATGGGGGGATATGGGGGGATATGGGGGGGGTTTAGGGGGGTTATGGGGGGATATGGGGGTTATAGGGGGTTATGGGGAGATATGGGGGTATATGGGGGGTTATGGGGGATTTGGGGTGGTTATGGGGGGATTATGGGGGATATGGGGGGTTATAGGGGGGTTATGGGGGAAATGGGGGGGTTATGGGGGGATATGGGGGGGGTTTAGGGGGGTTATGGGGGGATATGGGGGGAGATGGGGGGGTTTTGGGGGGGTAATGGGGGGTTATTGGAGGTTATGGGGGGTTATGGGGGGCTTATTGGGGGGTTATGGGGGAATATGGGGGTTATGGGGGGTTACGGGGGGTTATGGGGGGGTTATAGGGGGATATGGGGGGGCTATGGGGCAGGGGCTGGAGGCAGCTGGTGGTGTGGGGCTGGTGGTGACGTGGGGCAGGGGGCTGGGATCATAGAGGGATGGGGCTATGGGGTAGGGCCATGTGGGGCTGTACCAATATGGGGCAGGAGCTATGGGGCAGGGCTTTGTGGGGCCGGTGCTGATATGGGGCAGGAGCTATGGGGCAGGTATTGATGTGAGACAGGAGCTATGGGGCAGGGCTTTGTGGGGCTGCAACCAATGTGGGGCAGGAGCTATGGGGCAAGGTTTTTTGGGTCTGATGCTGATGTGGGGCAGGAGCTATGGGGCAGGTACCGATGTGAGACAGGAGCTATGGGGCAGGGAGATGTGGGGCAGGAGCTATGGGGCAAGGTTATTTGGGTCTGATGCCATTGTGAGACAGGAGCTATGGGGCAGGGTTATATGGGGCTGGTACTAATGTGGGGCAGGAGCTATGGGGCAGGGCCATGTGGGGCTGGTACCAATATGGGGCAGGAGCTATGGGGCAGGGCTTTGTGGGGCTGGCACCGCTGTGGGGCAGGAGCTATGGGGCAGGACTATATGGGGCTGGTACCAATATGGGGCAGGAGCTATGGGGCAGGGCTTTGTGGGTCTGATGCTGGTGTGGGGCAGAAGCTATGGGGCAAGGCGATGTGGGGCTGGCACGGCTGTGGGGCAGGAGCTATGGGGCAGGGCTTTGTGGGGCTGGTAGCGATGTGGGGCAGGAGCTATGGGGCAAGGTTATTTGGGTCTGATGCTGATGTGGGGCAGGAGCTATGGGGCAGGGCTTTGTGGGGCTGGTACCAATATGGGGCAGGATCTATGGGGCAGGGCTTTGTGGGGCTGGCTCCGCTGTGGGGCAGGAGCTATGGGGCAGGGCAATGTGGGGCTGGCTCCGCTGTGGGGCAGGAGCTATGGGGCCAGCTGTGAGCATGGGGCAGGGCTGACGGCGCTGATGGAGGAGCTGGGGCTGGGCCCCCACGACCACGACCACGACCACGGCCACGAGCACGGCGCCGCCAACGAGACCCAGCAGTGGGACGGGGTGAGCGGGGGCACCCAAGGGTCCCGGGGGGGGGGGGGGTCCCATGGGTGCCCCCCATTAATCACCGCCCCCCCCCCCCCCCCCCCAGGTGTGTTTCAGCGCCCAGCAGCTGCTGCAGGCCCACGGGCTGGGGGCCGCGGGGGTCTCGCGCCAGGAGCTGCAGGAGCTGAGCCCGGCGCTGCTGCAGCAGGTCCTGAGCGGGGCCTGCGGGGCTGAGCACCCGGAGAACCCCAGCGGGGGGGGGCTGAGCGTGGCTGAGAGTGAGTGGGGGGTGGGGAGGGTGGGGGGGGGTGGGGGGGGATGGGATGGGGATGGGATTAGGGGTGGGATTAGGGATGGGGATGGGATGAGGGATGGGATGGGGATGGGATTGGTATGGGATTGGGATGGGGATGGGATTGGGATGGGGATGGGATGGGATGGGATTGGGATTGGGATTGGGATTGGGGATGGGATGGGATTGGGATTGGGATGGGATTGACAATGGGATTGGGATTTGGAATGGGAATGGGAATGGGATGGGGATGCGGATAGGGATTGGGATCAGGAATGGGAATGTGATGGGATGGGATTGGGATTGGGATTGGGATGGGATTAGAGATGGGGATGGGGATGGGATGGGATTGGAGTTGGGATTAGGGATGGGATTAGGGATGGGATGGGGTGGGATGGGATGGGGATGGGATGGGATTAGGGATGGGATGGGATTGGGATTGGGAATGGGTGGTATTGGGGATGGAATTAGGGAAGGATTGGGATTGGGGGTTTGGGGATGGGGTGGGGTTGGGGTTGGGGTTGGGATTGGGGATGGGATGGGGATGGGGATGGGATTAGGGATGGGGATGGGATGGATTACCGATGGGATTAGGGATGGGATTAGTGATGAGATTAGCGATGGGATTAGCGATGGGATTAGCGATGGAATAGTGACCGGCACAGCCCAGCCCAGCGCCCCGCAGCCCCGCAGCCCGCACCCCCACCCCGTGGGTGCCGTGCCGGGCGCTGAGCGGGGTGCGGGGGGGGCGGGGGGGGGGGTCCCGCAGGGTACCTGTACGGCTCTCTGGCCACGCTGGTGATCTGCCTGGGCTCGCTGGTGGGGGCGGCGGTGCTGCTGTGCAGCCGCTGCCCCCGGGCGCACCGCTACGCCCTGCAGCTGCTGCTGGCGCTGGCCGTGGGCACGCTGACCGGCGACGCGCTGCTGCACCTCCTGCCCCAGGTGAGCCGGGCGCTTGCACACGCGTGTGCGCACGTGTGTGTGCGTGTGTGTGTGTGCGTGGTCGTGCACGGCCGTGAGGTTGCGTGTGGGTGCGTGCGCCCCCCTCCCTCGGTGCCCCGGCACTGCGCTGGGCACGTGGCGCAGCCGTGCGCACGCTGGCACCCGCGTGTGCGCCTGGTGGCACGTGCCAAAATGCCCACCCTGCCTTTTTGCACGTGCATTTGCACCATGGCCACGCATGTGCGCACACTTGTGCACACTCGTGAACCGCTGAGCCCCCCCCTCTTGTGTGCACGGCCACTTGCACGCGCGCCCCTCCGCGTGCGCACACGGTGCCGCGCGCCGGCATGAGCGGAGCCCTGGGTGCGCACACACACACGTGTCCTTGCACACGCGTGTGCACACATGTGCATGTGTGTGTGGCTGTGCACGGCCGTGAGGTTGCGTGTGGGTGCGCTAAGATTGTGTGCACCCCCCCCCCCACCATCCTTTGGTCCTTTGGTGCCCCGGCACCGTGCTGGGCGCGTGGCGCAGCCGTGCACACGCTGACACCCGCGTGTGCGCCTGGTGGCACGTGCCAAAATGCCCCCCCTGCCTTTTTGCACGGCCATTTGCACCACGGCCACGTGTGTGTGCACACTTGTGCACACTCGTGACCCACTGAGCCCCCCCCCTTGTGTGCACGGCCACTTGCACGTGCGCCCCTCCGCGTGCGCACACGGTGCCGCGCACCAGCACGACTGGAGCCCTGGGTGTGCACACACACACGTGTCCTTGCACACGCATGTGCACGCATGTGCATGTGTGTGTGGCCATGCACGGCCATGAGGTTGCGTGTGGCTGCGCTCAGGTGTGTGCCCCCCCCCCGCCACCCATCCTTTGGTGCCCCGGCACCGCGCTGGGCGCGTGGCGCAGCCGTGCGCACGCTGGCACCCGCGTGTGCGCCTGATGGCACGTGCCAAAATGCCCCCCCTGCCTGTTTGCACCACGGCCACGCGTGTGCGTGCACGCTCACGACCCACTGAGCCCCCCCCAGGTGTGCACAGACGTGTGCACAGCCACTTGCTGAGCCCCCCCCCCTTATGTGCACGGCCGCTTGCACGCGCGCCCCTCCGCGTGCGCACACGGTGCCGCGCGCCGGCACGAGCGGAGCCCTGGGTGCGCACACACACACACACACGTCTCCTTGCACACGCGTGTGCACAGGGCGCTGATGGTGCCCCCCCCCCCCCCCCCCCCCCCCAGTTTCTGCAGCTGCACTCGCACGCGGATGGGGCGCACGCGCACGCAGGGGGGGCCGAGGTGACCTGGCAGCTGGTGGCGGTGCTGGGGGGGCTGTACGGCTTCTTCCTGCTCGAGTCCCTGCTCGGCCTCCTGGCGCCAGGCGGGCACGCGGTGAGGGGGGGTGGGGGTGGGGGGGGCAATGGGGGGGGTGCGGGGGGGGCTGGGGGGGTGGGGGGCAGCTTGGGGGCAGCTGGGGGGCACAGGGACTTGGGGGTGCCTGGGGGCTGGGGGGAGCCTGGGAGGGATCTGGGGGTACCTGGGGGGCACAGGGACTTGGGGGCACCTGGGGGTACCTGGGGGGTACTGGGGGGTTGGAGGGGTTGGGGGGCACCTGGGGGGCACCTGGGGGGCACCTGGGGGGCTTGGAGAGGCTGGGGGGCACCTGGGGGTCACCTGGGGGCACTTGGGGGGCAGCTGGGGGCTGGGGGGCACCTGGGGGGTGGGGGTACCTGGGGGCACCTGGGGGGTTTGGAGGGGGTGGGGGGGGCAGCTGGGGGGCACAGGGACTTGGGGGCACCTGGGGGCTGGGGGGTGCCTGGGGGCACCTGGGGGCACCTGGGGGGCAGCTGGGGGGCTTGGAGAAGCTGGGGGGCACCTGGGGGTGCCTTGGGGTACCTGGGGGGCACCTTGGGGGTGGGGGGGCACAGGGACTTGGGGGCACCTGGGGGCTGGGGGCACCTGGGGGTACAGGGGGGGCACCTGGGGGGCACTTGGGGGGCTCAAGGGGGCTGTGGGGCACAGGGACTTGGGGGGGGGGGGCACCTGGGGGGCACCTTGGGGACTTGGAGGGGCTGGGGGGCACCTGGGGGGGCTATGGGACCCCTGGGGGCTATACAGGGGCGGGGGGGCACGGGGACTTGGGGGGCACCTGGGGGGCACCTGGGGGGCACCTGGGGGTCCCGGGGGGCACCTGGGGGTCCCGGGGGCAGCACTGACGTTGTGGGGGGGGGGGGTCCAGGAGGGGTCTCACAGCGACCCCCCGGGGGGGCTGCAGCTCTGCGCCGGGGAGCAGCGCCGCAAGCAGCTGGAGGGGACCTCGTGCAGCGAGCTGGTGCGTGGGGGGGGGGGGGGGGGCCTGGGGGGGGCCTGGGAGGGGGTCGGGGGGGGGGCTGGGGGTCGGGACGCCCACCCTGTGCCCCCCCCCCCCAGGTGGAGGAGCCCCCCCTGAGCCAGAGCGAGCAGGAGCTGAGGAAGCAAGGTGGGGGAGCGGGGACCCCCCCCCCAAAACCCCCCCCCCAAACCTCCCCCCCCCGGACCCCAGCACCCCCCGAGGACCCCCCCATGGGCCCGAGGAGCCCCCCCCCCATGCCCCCCCCCCCCCCCCATGCCATGGGGGTCTCCCCATGGAGCTGCATTGGGACCCAGAGCCCCCCCCAAACAACCCCCAGCACCCCCCATGCCCCCCCCCACCCCAAGGACTCCCCCCCCCCAAAGGACCCCACGGTGCCCCCCCGCACCCCAGCCCCCCCCATGGCCCCCCAGGAGCCACAAATAAGACCCTCAGCGACCCCCCCCCACTTTAGGGACTCCCCCCCCACTTTAGGGCCCCCCCCCACTATCAGGGACCCCCCCACTTTAGGGACCCCCCCGCATTATCAGGGACCCCCCCCACACTATCAGGGCCCCCCCCACCATCAGGGACCCCCCCCCCCACTTTAGGGACCCCTCCCCACTATCAGGGACCCCCCCCTCTCACTTTAGGGACCCCCCCCACTATCAGGGACCCCCCCATCACCCCACGGTGCCCCCCCCACCCAGGACCCTTCCCCCCCCCCCATCCAAAAGACCCCCTCCCAGGACCCCCCCTCCCCATGAGGACCCCCCCCAAACACCTCGCCCCCCTCCCCCTTAACCCCTCGGGGACCCCCCCGGGGACCCCCCCCATTTTTTCGGGGCCCCCCCCCCCAATTTTTCGGGGCCCCCCCCCCCCTTTTTTCGGGCCCCCCCCCGGCACCAAAAGCAGCCGACCCAGGTGGGACTCGAACCCACAATCCCCAGCTCCGGAGGCTGATGCCTTGTCCATTAGGCCACTGGGCCGGTGGGCGCCTGCACCCGCTCGGGCCCTACCCAGGGGCTGGGGGGGGGGGGTCAGGAAAGGGTGGGGGGCACCCTTGGGTGCTGGGGGGACACCCTTGGGTGCTGGGGGAGGTCAGGGTGGGGTGGGGTTACCCGTGGGTGATGGGGGACACCCTTGGGTGCTCGGTGGGGTGGGGGTACCCGTGGGTCCTGGGGGGCCACCCTTGGGTGCCGGGGGGGGTCAGGGTTGGAGGGGGCACCCATGGGTGCTGGGGGGGGTCAGGGTGGGTGGGGGAACCCAGGGGTTGAGGGGGGGTCAGGGAGGGGTGGGGGGCACCCTTGGGTGCTGGGGGGCCACCCTTGGGTGCTGGGAGGGGTCGGGGTGGGCGGGGGCACCCTTGGGTGCTGGGGGGCCACCCTTGGGTGCTGGGAGGGGTTAGGGTGGGGTGGAGGCACCCATGGGTGCTGGGGGAGGTCAGGGTGGGGTGGGGGTACCCGTGGGTGCTGGGGGCCACCTATAGGTGCTGGGTGGGGTCAGGGTTGGAGGGGGCACCCATGGGTGCTGGGGGGGGGTCAGGGTGGGTGGGGGAACCCAGGGGTTGAGGGGGAGTCAGGGAGGGGTGGGGGGCACCCTTGGGTGCTGGAAGAGGTCAGGGTTGGAGGGGAGCACCCATGGGTGCTGGGGGGGGGTGAGGGTGGGTGGGAAAACCCAGGGGTTGGGGGGGGTCAGGGTGGGTGAGGGGCACCCTTGGGTGCTGGGAGGGATCAGGGTGGGGTGGGGGGCACCCATGGGTGCTGGGGGGGGGTGAGGGTGGAGTGGGGGCACCCATGGATGCTGGGGGAGGTCAGAGGGGGAAGGGACCACACATGGGTGCTGGGGGGGATCAGGGTGGAGTGGGGGCACCCTTGGGTGATGGGGGACACCCATGGGTGCTGGGGGAGGTCAGGGTTGGAGGGGGCACCCATGGGTGCTGGGGGGGGGTCAGGGTGGGTGGGGGAACCCAGGGGTTGAGGGGGAGTCAGGGAGGGGTGGGGGGCACCCTTGGGTGCTGGAGCAGGTCAGGGTGGGGTGGGGGTACCCTTGGGTGCTGAGGGGGTCAGGGTGGGCGGGGACACCCTTGGGTGCTGGGGGGCCACCCATGGGTGCTGGAGGTTCAGGGTGGAGTGGGGGCACCCTTGGGTGCTGAGAGGGTCAGGATGGGTGGTGGTTACCCTTGGGTGCTGGGGGGCCACCCATGGGTGCTGGGGGTTCAGGGTGGAGTGGGGGCACCCTTGGGTGCTGAGGGCCCACCCATGGGTGCCGTGCAGATCTGCGGGCGCTGCCGTGCATGGTGACGCTGGGGGACGCGCTGCACAACCTGGCGGACGGGCTGGCGCTGGGCGCCGCCTTCGGCACCTCCTGGAGAACCGGGCTGGGAACCGCGCTCGCCGTCCTGTGCCACGAGCTGCCCCACGAGCTGGGTACGGGGCACCTGGGGGGGGGGCACCTGGGGGGGGGGCACATGGGAGGGGGACATGGGGGGGCGGGTTTGGGGTGGGGGTGTTTTGGGGTGGGGGTGCTTGGGGTGGGGGTGCTTGGGGTGGGGGGCACTTGGGGGGGGCGTTTGGGGTGGGGGCACTTGGGGTGAGGGCACTTGGGGTGGGGGCACTTGGGGGGTATTTAGGGTGGGGGCATGTGGGGGGGATATTTGGGGTGGGGGCATTTGGAGTGGGGGGTGTTTGGGGTGGGGGAACTTGGGTGGGGGTGTTTGGGGTGGGGGCGTTTGGGGGGGATATTTGGGGTTGGGGTACTTGGGGTTGGGGCACTTGGGGTTGGGGTGTTTGGGGTGGGGGAACTTGGGTGGGGGCGTTTGGAGTGGGGGATATTTGGGGGGGATATTTGGGGTGGGGCCATTTGGGGGGGTGTTTGGGGTGGGGAGTGTTTGGGATGGGAGGGTTTGGGGTGGGGGCATTGGGGGGGGCACTTGGGGTTGGGGGTGTTTGGTGTAGGGGTGTTTGGGGCGGATATTTGGGGTGGGGGTACTTGGGGTGGGGGTGTTTGGGGTGGGGGGCACTTGGGGGGCACTTGGCATGGGGGGTACTTGGGGTGGGGGGAACTTGGGGTGGGGTGCAGGGGGCACGGGGTGCGATGGGGAATGGGGGTGTAGGGGTGTGGGGGCTGGGGGGTGAGGGGGGGCTGGTGTGGGGTGGGTGAGGGGTGGGGGGTGACGCGGGGTGGTGATGTGGGGCAGTGTGGGGCGATGTGGGGTGATGTGGGACAATGTGGGGCGATGTGGGGTGCTGATATGGGGTTATGTGGGGTGATGTGGAGGGATGTGGGTCAATGTGGAGGGCAGTGTGGGGTGATGTGGGGAGATGTGGGGCACTGATGTGGGGTGATGCAGGCCAATGTGGGGTGCTGTGGGGCACTGATGTGGGTCAATGTGGGGCAAAGTGGGACAATGTGGAGGGCATTGTGGGGAGATGTGGGGCACTGTAGGGCAATGTGGGGTGATGTGGGTCAATGTGGGGTGATGTGGGGTGCTGTGGGACACTGATGGGGGTCAATGTGGGTCAGTGTGGAGGGCATTGTGGGATGATGTGGATCAATGTGGGACAATGTGGGGGGCATTGTGGGACGATGTGGGGTGATGTGGGTCAATGTGGGGCACCGATTTGGGACACCGTGGGTCAATGTGGGGCGACGTGGCTCACTGTGGGTCAGCGTGGGTCGCTGTGGGTCACCGAGGGGGCACTGACCCGGGGGCCGCCGCCCCCCCCTTCCCCACAGGCGACTTCGCGGCGCTGCTGCACGCGGGGCTGAGCGTGCGCCGGGCGCTGCTGCTGAACGTGCTGAGCGCGCTGCCCGCCTTCCTGGGGCTCTACCTCGCCCTCGGCCTCGCCACCGGCGCCGCCTTCCAGGGCTGGATCTTCACCGTCGCCACCGGCTTCTTCCTCTACGTCGCCCTCTGCGACATGGTGAGGGGCGCGTGGGTCACGCGTGCGTGTGTCGCGTGTGTGTCACGTGTGTCACGTGTGTGTGTGCCAGGTGTGTGTGCCACACGTGTGTTGTGTCTGTGTGCATCTCACACACGTGTGACGCCCTATAGGGGTAGTGGTCCTATAGGGTGCAGGGTCTCTGTGGGGCGCGAGGTCTCTGTGGGGTGTGGACCCCATAGGCTGCAGGACCCCTATAGATGCAGGCCCCCTATAGGATGCATACCCCTATGGGATGCAGACCCTATAGATGCCGGTCCCTGTAGGTGCAGACCCTATAGGTGCAGACCCTATATGTGCAGATCCTATAGGATTCAGACCCCATAGGTGCAGACCCCATAGATGATGCAGACCCTATAGGTGCAGACCCTATAATCCAGGGTCTGCCATGTGCTGGGTGTGTTCCATACATGCGCCATGCACCGTGTGCCATGCACCACGTGTGTGCCACGCACCATGTGCCACGTACTGGGCGTGTGTCATGCGTGTGCTGCGTGCCGTGTGCCCATGCACCATGCGTGTGCCACGTGTCGTGTGTGTGCCATGCACCATGTGCCAGATGCCGTGCGTGTGTCGCGTGCCGTGTGCCATGCACCATGTGTGTACCACGCACCGTGTGCCATGTGCCGTGCGTGTTTCATGCATGTGCCATGCACTGTATGCCATGCACCACGTGTGTGCCATGCAATGCATGCCACGTGCCATGTGTGTGCCATGCACCACGTGCAATGTGCCATGCATGTGCCATGTGCTCTGTTCCATGCACCGTGTGTGTGCCATGCACCGTGTGTGCCAAGCACTGTGTGCTGTGTGCCATGCATGTGCTACATGCTGTGTGCCATGCACCATGCATGTGCCATGCACCGTGTGCCATGTGCTGTGTGTGTGCTGCGTGTCGTGTGCCATGCACCACGTGTGTGCCAAGCACTGTGTGCCACGTGCATGCCATGCACCACGTGCCATGCATGTGCCGTGTGCTGTTCCATGCACCACGTGCATGCCATGCACCACGTGCAATGTGCCATGCATCATGTGCCATGTGCCATGCATGTGCCGTGTGCTGCGTGCCATGCACTGTGTGCTGTGTCCCATGCACCATGCATGTTCTGTGCGTGTGCCATGCACCGTGTGCCATGCACTGTGCGTGTGCCATGTGTGTGCTACGCACCATGCGCCACGTTCCAGATGTGTAGTGTGCCATGCACCATGCGTGTGCCCTGCACCATGCGTGTGCCATGTGTGTGCTGTGTGTCACGTGTGTGCCACGCACCGTGTGCCATGTCCCGTGTGCCGTGCGTGTTCTGAGCGTGTGCCATGCACCGTGTGCCGTGTGCCATGTGCCATGTATGTGCCACGCACCATGTGCCATGCGTGTGCTGCACGCCGTGTGCCACGCACCGTGTGTGTTCCATGTGCCATGTGTGCGTCACGCACCGTGTGCCACGCACCGTGCACGTGCCCCGCGTGTCCCACGTGTGTGCCACACACGGAACATGCCCCCCCCCATGTGTCCCCCCCCCCCCAGCTGCCGGCGATGCTGCGCGTGCGGGACCCGCGGCCGTGGCTGCTGTTTGCGCTGCACAACGCGGGGCTGCTGGGCGGCTGGGGGCTGCTGCTGCTGCTGGCGCTCTACGAGGAGAGCATCGCGCTCTGAGCACCCCACGGGCACGGGCACGGACACACGGGCACGGACACACGGACACGGACACACGGACACGGACACACGGACACACGGACACGGACCCACGGACACGCGGACACGCGGATACCTGGATGCGCCCCCCCTTCCCCGTGTGCTCCCCCCCGGGGCGGGCAAAGGGCGCCCCAAATAAAGCTGCAGAGGGACGGCGCCGGCACCTCCGTGGGGCTGGGGGGCGAGGGGAGGCTGTGGGGCAGCGCTGTGGGGCGGGGGGATCTGTGGGGCAGGGGGATCTGTGGGGCGGGGGGATCTGTGGGGCAGGGGGATCTGTGGGGCACAGGGGTGCTATAGGGCACAGGGTGCTATGGGGTGGAGGAGCTCCATGGGGCAGAGGGGTGCTATGGGGCACAAGAGCCCTATGGGGCACAGAGGTGCTGTAGGGTACAGGGGTGCTATGGGGCCGAGGAGCTCTATGGGGTAGAGGAACCTGTGGGGCACAAGAGATCTATGGGGCAGGGGAGCTCTATGGGGCACAGGGGAGCTCTATGGGGCACAGGGGTGCTATGGGGCACAGGGTGCTATGGGGTGGAGGAGCTCCATGGGGCAGAGGAGTGCTATGGGGCCAAGGAGCTCTGTGGGGCACAAGAGCCCTATGGGGCACAGGGTGCTATGGGGCCAAGGAGCTCTATGGGGCACAGGAACCCTGTGGGGCACAAGAGCCCTATGGGGCACAGGGGTGCTGTAGGGTACAGGGGTGCTATGGGGCATGGGGTGCTATGGGGCCGAGGAGCTCTGTGGGGTAG
Source organism: Clangula hyemalis (assembly GCA_963989345.1). The sequence goes on from CAXDIO010000002.1 coordinate 32,211, forward strand.
AGGAACCCTGTGGGGCACAAGAGATCTATGGGGCAGAGGAGCGCTATGGGGCAGAGGAGCTCTATGGGGCAGAGGAGTTCTATGGGGCAGGGGAGCTCTATGGGGCACAGGGGTGCTATGGGGCACAGGGTGCTATGGGGTGGAGGAGCTCCATGGGGCAGAGGAGTGCTATGGGGCACAGGAACCCTATGGGGCATGGGGTGCTATGGGGCCAAGGAGCTCTATGGGGCACAGGAACCCTGTGGGGCACAAGAGCCCTATGGGGCACAGGGGTGCTATGGGGCACAGCAGCTCTATAGGGCACAGCCCCCTGGATGTGGGGCGCTATGGGGCGCAGCTGTGTGTGGGGTGGGGGCGTTGTGCCCGGGGGCTGCCCCGCTATGGGGCACGGGGACCCTATCGGGTGCCCCATAGGGTGCTCCTGGGGGGTGGTGGGGCCCGTATGGGCTGTAGGGGACCTGTGGGGTGCAGGGCCCCATAGAGCACAGCCCTATAGGGGTAGCGGTCCTATAGGGTGCAGGGTCTCTGTGGGGCGCGAGGTCTCTGTGGGGTGTGGACCCCATAGGCTGCAGGGCCCCTATAGATGCAGGCCCCCTATAGGATGCATACCCCTATGGGATGTAGACCCTATAGATGCCAGTGCCTATAGGTGCAGACCCTATAGGATTCAGACCCCGTAGGTGCAGCCCCCTATAAGCTACAGACCCCATAGATGCAACCCCTATAGATGCAGACCCCACAGATGATGCAGCCCCCATAGGTGCAGCCCCCTATAGGATGCAGGACCCCATGGGTGCAGACCCTGTAGATGCAGCCTCTATAGGCACAGACCCTATAGGACGCATGACCCTATAGATGCAGACCCTATAGGACGCAGCCCCTATAATCCAGGGCCCTATAGGATGCATGACCCTATAGATGCTGGTCCTTAGGGGTGCAGACCCCATAGATGATGCAGACCCTATAGATGCAGCCCCTATAGGATGCAGCCCCTATAGGATGCATGACCCTATAGATGCAGCCCCTATAGATGATGCAAACCCTATAGATGATGCAGACCCTATAGATGCAGACCCCATAGGATGCAGCCCCTATAGGATGCATGACCCTATAGATGCAGGTCCCTAAAGGCGCAGACCCCACAGGTGATGCAAACCCTATAGATGTAGACCCTATAGGATGCATGACCCCATAGATGCAGACACCATAGATGATGCAGCCCCTATAGGATGCATGACCCTATAGATGCAGACCCTATAAATGCAGACCCTATAGATGCAGGTCCTATAATCCAGGGCCCTATAGGATGCATGACCCTATAGGTCCCTATGTCCCTAGGGGTGCAGACCCCATAGATGATGCAAACCCTATAGGTGCAGACCCTATAGGATGCATGACCCTATAGATGCAGCCCCTACAGGATGCAGCCCCTATAGGATGCATCACCCTATAGATGCAGGTCCCTAGAGGCGCAGACCCCATAGATGATGCAAACCCTATAGATGCAGCCCCTATAGGATGCATGACCCTATAGGATGCATGACCCTATAGATGCAGGTCCTTATGCATGCAGACCCCATAGATGATGCAGACCCTATAGATGGAGGTCCCTATAGTGCAGACCCTATAGATGATGCAGACACTATAGATGCAAATCCTATAGATGCAGACCCCATAGGTGCAGACCCCACAGATGATGCGAACCCTATAGATGCAGGTCCCTATAGAATGCATGACCCTATAGATGCAGCCCCTATAGGATGCAGACCCCTTAGATGATACAGACCCTATAGATGCAGCCCCTATAGATGATGCAGCCCCTATAGGACGCATGACCCTATAGATGCAGACCCTATAGGACGCAGCCCCTATAATCCAGGGCCCTATAGGATGCATGACCCTATAGATGCCGGTCCTTAGGGGTGCAGACCCCATAGATGATGCAGCCCCTATAGATGCATGACCCTATAGATGCAGCCCCTGTAGGTGCAGCCCCTATAATCCAGGGCCCTATAGATGATGCAGCCCCCATAGGATGCAGCCCCTATAGGTACAGACCCCATAGATCCAGGCCCCCATAGATCCAGGGCCCCATAGGCGCAGCCCCTATAGGCTCCGCCGGAGGACCGACGTCTCTATGGTGGCGGCCAGAGCGGCCGCTCTACCCCTCCCTCCGGGCCCGCCTGCCCCGCCCACTTCCGGCCTCTCGCTGGTCGGCTTCCGGCCCGCGCGTGGGAGCGCGGCGGTGAGCGGGGGGGGGGGGGGCGCTGGGGAGGGGGGGCCCAAAATTTGGGGGGGGGGGGGGGGGGGCTGGGGGGGGCTGGGGGTCCCCAAAATTTGGGGAGGGGGCAGTGGGGGGGGTCAAGGAGCCGTGGGGGCCCTAAATTTGGGGGGAGGGGGGCACCGGGAGGGGGGTTAAGGAGCTGGGGGGGCCCAAATTTGGGGGGGGGGAACCTGGGGGGGGCTCTGGGGGCCCCAAAATTTGGGAGGGGGGCGGGGGGGGGCTGAGGAGCCCCAAAATTTTAAGGGGGGGCAGATGTGGGTGTGGGGGGGGGATAAAGGGGATGTAGGAGCCCAAAATTTAGGGGGGGGGGCGTGGAGGGGGGGCTCTGCAGAGCTGTGGGACCCCAAAATTTGGGGGGGGGGGGTCTCTGAGGAGCCCCAAAATTTTTTTTGGGGGGGGGGCAGATGTGTGATGGGGGAGGGGTTGAGGAGCTGTGGGACCCCAAAATTGAGGGGGGGGGGATATTGGGGGGGGTCTGAGGAGCCCAAAATTTGTCTGGGGGGGGATGTTTGGGGGGGGGGGGGCTCTGAGGAGCCATGGGACCCCCAAATTTCGGGGGGGGGGGGCTCTGAGGAGCCATGGGACCCCCAAATTTCGGGGGGGGGGCAGTTAAGGAGCTGTGGGACCCCTAAATTTAGGGGGAGGGGGGCACAAGGAGAGGGTTAATGAGCTGGGGGGGGGACAAATTTATGGGGGGGGGGCATGGGGGGGGGCTCTGAGGAGTCCCAAAATTTGGGGGGGGGGGGAAATATGCATGGGGGGAGGGGCTGTGAGGAGCTGTGGGACCCCAAAATTTGTCGGGGGGGGGATATATTGGGGGGGGGTCTGTGAGGAGCCATGAAACCCCAAAATTTCGGGGGGGGGGGCAATTAAGGAGCCGTGGGACCCCTAAATTTAGGGGGAGGGGGGCATGTGGGGGGGTTAATGAGCCATGGCACCCCCAAATTTCGGGGGGGGGGGGGGAAGTTAAGGACCTGTGGGACCCCTAAATTTAGGGGGAGGGGGACACAGGGGGAGGGTTAATGAGCCGAGGGACCCCAAAAATTGAGGGGGGGGGGGTCACACATGGCGGGGGGGGGGGGGGGGGCTCTGCAAATCCACAGGACCCCAAAATTTACGGGGGCGGGACCTTGACCCAACCGGGACTTTTTTTTGGGGGGGAGATGTCCCAAAATTTTGGGGACCTCTCCCCCCAGCGCTGCCCGATTCCCCCCCCAGGATCGTTTTTGGGGGCGCGGGGGGGGGGTCTCGGCGGCCATGTACGCGGTGTACAAGCAAGCCCACCCCCCCACGGGGCTGGAGTTCTCCATGTACTGCAACTTCTTCTCCAACGCCGAGCGCAACCTGGTGGTGGCCGGCACCTCCCAGCTCTACGTCTACCGCCTCAACCACGACGCCGAGGTCAGCCCCAAAACCACCCCCTTTGACCCCAAAAATAAACCAGTTTTGGGGGGGGGGTCACCCGGTTGGGTTTTGGGGGTGGTTTTTTGTTTTTTCGGTTGTTGGGGGGTTTGCGGTGGTGACGGTCGCGTTGTTCTTGCAGAGCGGGGTGAAAGGAGACAGGAACGCGGGTAGGTGGAGGGGGAGGGGGCGCCCAACCCCTTGAGGTGCCTGGGGGAGGGGGGGGGGGAGGGGGATGGCATCCATGGAGGGGGGGATGGGGAGGGGGGTGGGGGGTGTTGGGGGGGGGTGGTTTTGGGGTGTGAAGGTGTTGGGGTGCGATGGTGTCGGGGTGTTGGGGGTCTTAAAGGTTGGTTGTCTTGGAGGTTGGTGGTCTTGGGGTGTTGGTGTTGGGGTGTGATGGTGTTGGGGTGTGAAGGTCTTGGGGTGTTGGTGGTTTTGGGGTGTGAAGGTCTTGGGGTGCGATGGTGTCGGGGTGTTGGGGGTCTTGGGGTGGTGGTCTTGGGGTGTGATGGTTTTGGGGTGTTGGTGATCTTGGGGTGGTGGTCTTGGGGTGTGATGGTGTTGTCTTGGAAGGGTTGATGGTCTTGGGGCATGGTGGCGTTGGGGTGCGATGGTGTCAGGGTGTGATGGTGTTGGGATGTTGGTGGTCTTGGAGGCTGGTTGTCTTAGAGGTTGGTGGTCTTGTTGGTGGTCTTGGGGTGTTGGTGGACTTGGGGCGTGATGGTGTTGGGCTGTTGGTGGTCTTGGGCTGTTGGTGTTGGGGTGTTGGTGGTCTTGGGGTGTGAAGGTCTTGGGGTGCGATGGTGTCGGGATGTTGGTGATCTTGGAGGCTGATCGTCTTAGAGGTTGGTGGTCTTGTTGGTGGTCTTGGGGTGTTGGTGTTGGGGTGTGATGGTGTTGGGGTGTTATGGTCTTGGGGGGTGGTAGTCTTGGGATGTGATGGTGTTGTCTTGGAAGGGTTGATGGTTTTGGGGCATGGTGGTGTTGGGGTGCGATGGTGTCAGGGTGTGATGGTGTCGGGGTGTTGGTCATCTTGGAAGGGTTGATGGTCTTGGGGTGGGATGGTCTTGGGAGGTGATGGTTTTGGGGTGTTGGTGTTCTTGGGGTGTGATGTTGTTGGGAGGTCGGTGGTCTTGAGGTGTTGGTGGTGTTGCGGTGTGATGGTCTTGGGGTGTGAAGGTGTTGGGGGGGGTGGTGGTCTTGGGGTGTTGGTCATCTTGGAAGGGTTGGTGGTCTTGGGGTTGTGATGGTCTTGGAGGTTGGTGGTTTTGAGCAGTTGGTGGTCTTGGGGTGTGGAGGTCTTGGGGTGCGATGGTGTCGGGATGTTGGTGGTCTTGGAGGCCGATCGTCTTAGAGGTTGGTGGTCTTGGTGGTGGTCTTGGGGTGTTGGTGTTGGGGTGTGATGGTGTTGGGGTGTTACGGTCTTGGGGGGTGGTAGTCTTGGGATGTGATGGTGTTGTCTTGGAAGGGTTGATGGTTTTGGGGCATGGTGGCATTGGCGTGCGATGGTGTCAGGGTGTTGGGGTGTTGGTCATCTTGGAAGGGTTGATGGTCTTGGGGTGGGATGGTTTTGGGGTGTTGGTGTTCTTGTGGTGTGATGTTGTCGGGAGGTTGGTGGTCTTGAGGTGTTGGTGGTGTTGCGGTGTGATGGTCTTGGGGTGTGAAGGTGTTGGGGGGGTGGTGGTCTTGGGGTGTTGGTCATCTTGCAAGGGTTGATGGTCTTGGGGTTGTGATGGTGTTGGGGTGTGAAGGTCTTGGGACATTGGTGGTCTGGGGGGATGATGGTCTTGGGGTGTTGGTGGTCTTGGGGTGTTGGTGGTCTTGGGGTGTTGGTGGTCTTGGGGTGTTGGTGGTCTTGGGGTGTGAAGATCTTGGGGTGTGATGGTGTCAGGATGTTGATGGTCTTAAAGGTTGGTTGTCTTAGAGGTTGGTGGTCTTGTTGATGGTGTTGGGGTGTTGGTGGTCTTGGGGTTGTGATGGTGTTGGGCTGTGAAGGTCTTGGGACATTGGTGGTCTGGGGGGGATGATGGTCTTGGTGGTTGGTGGTTTTGAGCAGTTGGTGGTCTTGGGGTGTGGAGGTCTTGGGGTCCGATGGTGTTGGGGTGTTGGTGGTCTTGGAGGCCGATTGTCTTAGAGGTTGGTGGTCTTGGGGTGTTGGTGGACTTGGGGCATGATGGTGTTGGGGTGTTAAGGTCTTGGGGCGTGATGGTGTTGGGGAGTTGGTTGTCTTGGAGGTTGGTGGTCTTGGGGTGTTGGTGTTGGGGTTGTGATGGTGTTGGGGTGTGAAGGTCTTGGGGTGTTGGTGGTCTTGGGATGTGAAGGTCTTGGGGCATGGTGGTGTTGGGATGTTGGTGGTCTTAAAGGCTGGTGGTCTTAAAAGTTGGTGGTCTTGGGGTGTGATGGTGTTGGGGTGTGATGGTCTTGGGGTGTTGGTGTTCTTGGGGTGTGATGCTGTCAGGAGGTCGGTGGTCTTGGGGTGTTGGGGTGTGCCGTTATTGAGATGTGACGGTCTTAGGGCATTGGTGGTCTCGGGGTGTTGGTGGTCTTGGATGGGCGGGCTGGGGGGGTGCTGGTGTTCACGAGGGGTTGGTGGGCTGGGGGTGTCGGTGGGCTCATGGGGTGTTGGTCTCGGGGGGGGGGGGGCTGTTTTTGGGGGGCTGGTGTCCTTGGGGGTGTTGATGGTCACGGGACGTTGATGGTCACGGGGTGCTGACCTTCTCCTTGGACCAACTTCGTGGCAAAACACGGGGGATGGGCGAGGCTGGGGGGGGTGGGGGGGGTGACACCATGTCCCGTGTCCCCCCCCCCACCTCGTGTCCTCGCCCCCGCCCCCCCCCCCGCAGAAGGCAAGGGCCACAAGGAGAAGCTGGAGCTGGTGGCCTCCTTCTCCTTCTTCGGCAACGTCATGTCCATGGCCAGCGTGCAGCTGGCGGGGGCCAAGCGGGACGCGCTGCTGCTCAGCTTCAAGGACGCCAAGGTAGGGACGGGTCCCGGGGGTGGGGGGCACCCAGGGGTGCCCCCAGCCCCGCCGTGACGCCCCCCACCCACAGCTCTCGGTGGTGGAGTACGACCCCGGCACGCACGACCTGAAGACGCTCTCGCTGCACTACTTCGAGGAGCCGGAGCTGCGGGTAGGCGTGGGGGCTGCAGGAAGGTGCTGCCCCCCCCCCCAAAAACGCAGCTGGGGGGGGTTGGGGGGTTGCCCAGTGGACCCCCCCCCCCCCCTCCAACCCCAAACCTGGTTGCCCGCAGGACGGCTTCGTGCAGAACGTGCACATCCCCAAGGTGCGCGTGGACCCCGACGGGCGCTGCGCCGTCATGCTCATCTACGGCACGCGGCTGGTGGTGCTGCCCTTCCGCCGCGACTCGCTGGCTGACGAGCACGAGGGGCTGGTGGGAGAGGGGTGAGTGGGGACCGGGGGCCCGCGGCAGCGGCGTGCGGCCAACGCGCGGGTCAGCGTGTGGCTCAGCACGGCCAACGTGGTCAATGTGTGAGTCAATGTGGCCAAGATGTGGCTCAGTATGGCCAACGTGGCCGGCTATTGGCTCAACATAGTCAACGTGTGGCTCAACCTGGTCACCATGTGGCTCAGCGTGGCCAACACAGCCAAGGTGTGGCTCAGTATGGCCAACGTGGCCAACATGTGAGTCATTATGGCCAAGATGTGGCTCAGTATGGCCAACATGGCCAACATGGCCAGCACATGGCTCAACGTGGTCAACACGTGGCTCAGCGTGGCCAACACAGCCATCCTGTGGCTCAACACAGCCAACGTTTGGCTCAATACGGCCAACGTGGCCAACGTGTGAGTCAATGTGGCCAAGATGTGGCTCAGTATGGCCAAGATGTGGCTCAGTATGGCCAACATGGCCAGCTATTGGCTCAACAAGGCCAGCATGTGGCTCAGCATGGTCAACATCTGGCTCAGTATGGCCAACATGGCCATCGTGTGGCTCAACGTGGCCAACATCTGGCTCAGCATGGCCAACACAGTCACCGTGTGGCTTAGCACAGCCAACTTGTGGCTCAGTATGGCCATCATGTGGCTCAACATGGCCAAGATGACCAACGTATGGCTCAACACAGTCAATGTGTGGCTCAACATGGTCAACATGTGGCTCAACATGGTCAACGTCTGGCTCAGTGTGGCCAACATGGCCATCGTGTGGCTCAGCATGGCCAAGGTGTGGCTCAGTATGGCCAACACGGTCAACGCCTGGCTCAATATGGCCAACATGTGAGTCAATATGGCCACGATGTGGCTCAGCACGGCCAACGTATGGCTCAACACGGTCAATGTGTGGCTCATTGTGGCTCAACATGGTCAACATCTGGCTCAGCGTGGCCAACATGGCCAACGTGTGGCTCAACACAGCCAACGTTTGGCTCAATACGGCCAACGTGGCCAACGTGTGAGTCAATATGGCCAAGATGTGGCTCAGCACGGCCAACGTGTGGCTCAACACAGTCAGTGTGTGGCTCAGCGTGGCCAACACGGCCATCGCGTGGCTCGACGTGGCCAACATACGGCTCAGCATGGCCAACACAGCCAGCGTGTGGCTCAACACGGCCAACGTGTGGCTCATTGTGGCTCAACACGGCCAACACGCGGCTCAACGTAGTCAACGCATGGCTCAGTATGGCCACCGTGGCCAACTGGGGGGCCAAGGACAGGCCGTGGGGGGGGCTGGGGAGGTCGTGTCCATGTTGGGGCTGGATCTGGGGGTCTCTGAGGCCCCCTCCCACCCAGCTCCCACCGTGACCTTGGTCCCTCCGGTCCCGTTGCGCAGGCAGAAGTCGAGCTTCCTGCCCAGCTACATCATCGACGTGCGGGAGCTGGACGAGAAGCTGCTCAACATCATCGACATGCAGTTCCTCTGCGGCTACTACGAGCCCACCCTCCTCATCCTCTTCGAGCCCAACCAGACCTGGCCGGGGTAAGGCGGTGTCGGGGGGGAACGAAACGGCGCGGTGTCCCCGCGCGGTGTCCCCCGCGGCAGGAGGTGACGCCGTGCCCCGCAGGCGCGTGGCGGTGCGGCAGGACACGTGCAGCATCGTGGCCATCTCGCTCAACATCATGCAGAAGGTGCACCCGGTCATCTGGTCCCTCAGCAACCTGCCCTTCGACTGCACGCAGGCGCTGGCCGTCCCCAAGCCCATCGGTGAGGCCGGGGGGATGGTTCTGGAAGGTTTTTTTTTGGGGGGGACACCCCCGCGGGCACCGCTGACCCCCCGGCCGCCCCCGCAGGCGGCGTGGTGATCTTCGCCGTCAACTCGCTGCTCTACCTCAACCAGAGCGTGCCGCCCTACGGCGTGTCCCTCAACAGCCTCACCGCCGGCACCACCGTCTTCCCGCTGCGTAAGGACCGCCGGGGAGGGGGTCGGGGTCGGGGGGATTTGGGGGGGGGGCCGTGGGCGGGGGTCCCGAGGTGCCGTCCCCCGACGCCCGCGCGCACTCCCCGCAGGCATGCAGGAGGGGGTGAAGCTGACGCTGGACTGCGCGCAGGCCGCCTTCATCTCCTACGACAAGATGGTGATCTCGCTGAAGGGGGGGGAGATGTGAGTGCCACGCAGCCCCCCCAGGGGGGAGGGGAAGGGGGTCCCGCACCCCCCCCGACCCCATCCCCGTCCCTCTGCCCGCAGCTACGTCCTGACGCTGATCACGGACGGGATGCGGAGCGTGCGCTCCTTCCACTTCGACAAGGCGGCCGCCAGCGTGCTCACCACCTGCGTGAGTCCCCGTGGCCGTCCCCGTGGCCGTGTCCCTCCGTCCCGCGTGGCCGGGACCCCCAAATTCCTCCCCCCCCCCCCCCCCTTTTTACCCGCAGATGGTGACGCTGGAGCCGGGCTACCTCTTCCTGGGGTCCCGCCTGGGCAACTCGCTGCTGCTCAAGTACACGGAGAAGCTGCAGGAGGCGCCCGTCGGCGTGGCCAAGGACGTGGCCGACAAGCAGGTGGGGGCGGGGGGCACCCAGGGGGTCCCGGTCCCCGTGGTCGCTGCGTCCCCACTGCCCCGTCCCTGCCACCGGGTCCCCGTCGTCCTGGCCGCACTGTGGTTGCATCCCCGTGGCCGTGTCATGGCCGTGTCGTGACCCAGTGTGGCTTGGTCACCGTGTCCCCAGGGTCTCCGTGTCCCCACTGCCGTGTCCCTCCCACCGCCACGTCCCTGCCACCAGGTCCCCATTTCCTTGTCCCCATGGCCATGTCCCCTTGGTCACTGCATCCCCACGATCTCTGAGTCCCCTCCACCGCCCTGTCCCCACCACTGGGTCACCTGTCCCCTCCATGTCCCCATGGTCTCCACGCCCCCGTGGTCTCCGTGTCCCCTCCATGTCCATGTCCCCATGTTCTCCACATGTCCGTGGTCCCCATGTCCCCACGGTCCCCATGTCCCCGTGGTCCCCACGTCCCCGTGGTCTCCATGTCCCCTGCATGGCCACGTCCCCATGGTCTCCATGTCCCCTCCATGGCCATGTCCCCACGTTCTCCATGTCCCCACGGTCTCCGTGTCCCCTCCATGGCCATGTCCCCATGTTCTTCATGTCCCCACGGTCTCTGTGTCCTCTCCATGTCCGTGTCCCCACGGTCTCCAGATGTCCGTGGTCTCCATGTCCCCATGGTCCCCATATCCCCTCCATGGCCATGTCCCTGTGGTCTCCACGTCCCTGTGGTCTCCGTGTCCCCTCCACGTCCATGTCCCCCCGCTCTCCACATCCCCACAGTCTCCGTGTCCCCCCCATTATCACGTCCCCAGCGGCACTGGTCTCACTGGGCCACCACAAGCCCCGTGCCGGTGTCTCCGTGCTGCCTCCCCCCGCAGGAGGAGCCCCCACTGAAGAAGAAGCGCTCGGACTCCACGGGGCCCTGGGCAGGTAGGTGACAGCGTGGGGACGGGGACGGGGACATCCCCCCGTGGCACCCACCCTGATGGGCGCGCCGTGGCCAGGAGGGAAGTCGGCGGCGCAGGACGAGGTGGACGAGATCGAGGTGTACGGCAGCGAGGCGCAGTCGGGCACGCAGCTCGCCACCTACTCCTTCGAGGTACGGCCCCGGCCTCGTGGCGCGGCTCCCCGGCGGTCACGGTGCCACGCCGTGTCCCCAACCCTGTCCCCAACACTGTCCCCGTCCCCGTCCCACGCAGGTCTGTGACAGCATCCTCAACATCGGCCCCTGCGCCAACGCCGCCATGGGCGAGCCGGCCTTCCTCTCCGAGGAGGTGAGACACGGGGTGGGGTGACACGGGGTGAGGTGACACGGGGTGACATGACACGGGGTGACATGACACAGGGTGGTGTGACACGGGGTGACTTGACACAGGGTGACGTGACACGGGGTGACGTGGCACGGGGTGGGGTGACACGGGGTGGCGTGACATGGGGTGACGTGACACGGGGTGGTATGACACAGGGTGACATGACATGGGTGATGTGACACGGCGTGGGGTGACACGGGGTGAGGTGACACGGGGTGAGGTGACCTGGGGTGACGTGGCACGGGGTGGTGTGACACGGGGTGACATTACTTGGGGTGACGTGACACGGGGTGACGTGACACGGGGTGACGTGACACGGGGTGACATGACACAGGGTGACATGACACAGGGTGAGGTGACATGGAGGTGACACAGGGTGAGGTGACGCGGGGTGAGGTGACACGGGGCGAGGTGACACGGGGTGAGGTCCCCATGGTGTCCCCTGGTCCCGCAGTTCCAGAACAGCCCGGAGCCGGACCTGGAGATCGTGCTGTGCTCGGGGTACGGCAAGAACGGGGCGCTCTCGGTGCTGCAGGTGAGCGTGGCCGGCACCGGGTCCCCGTGTCACTGCGTCCCCCTTGTCCCCATGTCCCCACGTCCCCACGTCCCCACATCCCTGTGTCCCCACATCCCTTTATCCTCATGTCCCATCGTCCTTGCATGACAATGTCCCTGTGCCCTCACGTCCCCAAATCCCTGCATTCCCATGTCCCTTTGTCCCCGTGTCCCCATGTCCCCAAATCCCCATGTCCCCGTGTCCCTTTGTCCCCACATCCCTGCGCCCTCATGTCCACAAATCCCCGTGTCCCCACATCCCTTTGTCCCCATGTCCCTTTGTCCCCTCATCCCCGTGTCCCCGTGTCCCCACATCCCCATGTCCCCCATATCCCCGTGTCCCCGTGTCCCCATGTCCCTTTGTCCCCATGTCCCCATATCCCCATGTCCTTTTATCCCTTTGTCCCCGTGTCCCCATGTCCCCGTGTCCCCATATCCCCGTGTCCTTTTGTCCCCATGTCCCCGTGTCCCCACATCCCCATGTCCCCTTGTCCCCATGTCCCCACATCCCCATGTCCCCATGTCCCCATGTCCCCGTGTCCCTTTGTCCCCGTGTCCCCATGTCCCCATATCCCCTTTATCCCCATGTCCCCATGTCCCCGTGTCCCTTTGTTCCCACATCCCCGTGTCCCCATGTCTCCATGTCCCTTTGTCCCCACATCCCCATGTCCCCCTGTCCCCATGTCCCTTTGTCCCCGTGTCCCCATATTCCCATATCTCTGTGTCCCCATGTCCCCGTGTCCCCATATCCCCGTGTCCCCATATCCCTGTGTCCCCGTGTCCCCTTGTCCCCATGTCCCTGTGTCCCCATATTCCCGTGTCCTTTTGTCCCCGTGTCCCTTTGTCCCCATGTCCCCGTGTCCCCATGTCCCTTTGTCCCCGTGTCCCCATGTCCCCGTGTCCCCATATCCCCGTGTCCTTTTGTCCCCTTGTCCCCATGTCCCCACATCCCCATGTCCCCATGTCCCCATGTCCCCGTGTCCCTTTGTCCCCGTGTCCCCATGTCCCCATATCCCCTTTGTCCCCATGTCCCCGTGTCCCCATGTCCCCTTGTCCCCGTGTCTCCTTGTCCCTTTGTCCCCATGTCCCCATGTCCCCGTGTCCCCATGTCCCCATGTCCCTTTGTCCCCACATCCCCATGTCACCATGTCCCCTTGTCCCCGTGTCCCCTTGTCCCCATGTCCCCTTGTCCCCGTGTCCCCGTGTCCCCATGTCCCCATGTCCCCATATCCCCGTGTCCCCACATCCCCATGTCCCCCTGTCCCCATGTCCCTTTGTCCCCGTGTCCCCATATTCCCATATCTCTGTGTCCCCATGTCCCTTTGTCCCCATATCCCCGTGTCCCCATATCCCTGTGTCCCCGTGTCCCCTTGTCCCTTTGTCCCTTTGTCCCTGTGTCCCCATGTCCCCATATCCCTTTGTCCCCATGTCCCCGTGTCCCCATGTCCCCATATCCCTTTGTCCCCATGTCCCCATGTCCCCCTGTTCCCATGTCCCCGTGTCCCCATGTCCCCTTGTCCCCACATCCCCATATCCCCGTGTCCCCATGTCCCCTTGTCCCCATGTCCCCACATCCCCGTGTCCCCATGTCCCCTTTGTCCCCATATCCCCGTGTCCCCGTGTCCCCATGTCCCCTTTGTCCCCATGTCCCCGTGTCCCTTTGTCCCCATGTCCCCGTGTCCCCATGTCCCCTTGTCCCCATGTCCCTTTGTCCCCATGTCCCCATGTCCCTGTGTCCCCGTGTCCCCGTGTCCCCGTGTCCCCTTGTCCCCATGTCCCCTTGTCCCCATGTCCCTTTGTCCCCGTGTCCCCATGTCCCTGTGTCCCCATGTCCCCGTGTCCCCCAGTCCCCATATCCCTTTGTCCCCACATCCCCATGTCCCCATGTCCCTTTGTCCCCATGTCCCCGTGTCCCCGTGTCCCCATGTCCTTGTGTCCCCATGTCCCCACATCCCCATGTCCCCACATCCCCATGTCCCCATATCCCCGTGTCCCCGTGTCCCCATGTCCCCATGTCCCTTTGTCCCCATATCCCCCGTGTCCCCATATCCCCATGTCCCCGTGTCCCCATGTCCCCGTGTCCCCTTGTCCCCACATCCCCATGTCCCTTTGTCCCCGTGTCCCGATGTCCCCGTGTCCCCTTGTGCCCATGTCCCTTTGTCCCCGTGTCCCCATGTCCCTTTGTCCCCTCATCCCTGTGTCCTCGTGTCCCCTTGTCCCTGTGTCCCCTTGTCCCCGTGTCCCCTTGTCCCCGTGTCCCCACATCCCCGTGTCCCCACATCCCCGTGTCCCCGTGTCCCCATGTCCCCATGTCCCCGTGTCCCCATATCCCCCATGTCCCCATGTCCCCATATCCCCATGTCCCCGTGTCCCTTTGTCGCCGTGTCCCCTTGTCCCCATATCCCCATGTCCCTTTGTCCCCGTGTCCCCATGTCCCCATATCCCCATATCCCCATGTCCCTTTGTCCTCTCATCCCCGTGTCCCCGTGTCCCCATGTCCCCATGTCCCTTTGTCCCCTCATCTCCGTGTCCCCGTGTCCCCACATCCCCATGTCCCCGTGTCCCCATATCCCTTTGTCCCCATGTCCCCATGTCCCCTTGTCCCCATGTCCCCATGTCCCCGTGTCCCCATGTCCCCACGTCCCCATGTCCCCACATCCCCATGTCCCCTTGTCCCCACATCCCCATGTCCCCGTGTCCCCATATCCCTTTGTCCCCATGTCCCCATGTCCCCTTGTCCCCATATCCCTCTGTCCCCCTGTCCCCCTGTCCCTGTGTCCCCATGTCCCCATATCCCCTGTGTCCCTTTGTCCCCATGTCCCTTTGTCCCCATGTCCCCATGTCCCCGTGTCCCCGTGTCCCCATGTCCCTGTGTCCCCGTGTCCCCGTGTCCCCATGTCCCCATGTCCCTTTGTCCCCCAGTCCCCATGTCCCCTTGTCCCCATGTCCCCATATCCCTGTGTCCCCATGTCCCCTTGTCCCCGTGTCCCCGTGTCCCTTTGTCCCCATGTCCCCGTGTCCCCATGTCCCCATATCCTCGTGTCACCATGTCCCCATGTCCTTGTGTCCCCTTGTCCCCGTGTCCCCATGTCCCTTTGTCCCCACATCCCCATGTCCCCATATCCCCGTGTCCCCTTGTCCCTGTGTCCCCATGTCCCCCCGTCCCCGTGTCCCCCTGTCCCCGTGTCCCCGCGCCGTGCCCCCCCGTGCCGCGGTGAGCAGCGTTGGCCGCAGGCGCGGTGCCGGCGCCACAGCAGGTGCCGGGAGAACCGGGGCTGCGCCGAGCGGTGGGCGCAGGCTGTACGCCCCGAGCCACAGCCCCCCCCCGCTGCCGGGGTTTGGGGGGGGGGGTCTCGCGCCGCCCCCCGCCCACGCCCCCAGCTCTGTCCCCCCCCCCCCCCCACAGAAGAGCATCCGGCCCCAGGTGGTGACCACCTTCGAGCTGCCCGGCTGCTACGACATGTGGACGGTGGTCTCGCCCCCCAGGAAGGAGGAGGTTGGTGGTGGCACGCGTCCCCCTCCCCGGGTCCCCCTCCCCGAGTCCCCTCCCCGAGTCCCCTCCCCGGGTCCCCTCCCCGTGTCCCTTCCCCATGTCCCTTCTCCAAGTCCCCTCCCCATGTCCCTTCCCCGTGTCCCCTCCCCATGTCCCCTCCCCGTGTCCCTTCCCTGTGTCCCCTCCCCGTGTCCCCTCCCCGTGTCCCCTCCCCGGTGCCACCCTCCCATGTCCCCCTCCCATGTCCCCTCCCCGTGTCCCCTCCCCGTGTCCCCTCCCCGGGTCCCCTCCCCGGGTCCCCTCCCTGTGTCCCCCTCCCCATGTCCCCTTCTCCATGCCACATTCCCTGGCTCCCCTTCCCCGTGTCCCCTCCCCACGTCCCCATCTCCACTCCCCCTCCCCACGTCCCCTCCCCGGTGCCACCCTCCCCGTGTCCCCTCCCCGTGTCTCCTCCCCGTGTCCCTTCCCTGTGTCCCCTCCCCGGGTCCCCTCCCCGTGTCCCCTCCCCGGGTCCCCTCCCCGTGTCCCCTTCTCCGTGCCATGTTCCCCGTGTCCCCTTCTCACGTCCCCATCTCCACATCCCCTTCCCCGTGTCCCCTCCCCGGTGCCACCTCCCCGTGTCCCCTCCCCGGGTCCCCTCCCCGGGTCCCCTCCCCGGGTCCCCTCCCCGAGTCCCCTTCCCGTGTCCCCTCCCCATGTCCCCTCCCCGTGTCCCCTTCTCCGTGCCATGTTCCCCGTGTCCCCTTCTCACGTCCCCATCTCCACGTCCCCTTCCCCGTGTCCCCTCCCCGAGTCCCCTCCCCGGGTCCCCTCCCCAAGTCCCCTCCCCGTGTCCCTTCCCCATGTCCCTTCCCCAAGTCCCCTCCCCATGTCCCTTCCCCGAGTCCCCTCCCCGGGTCCCCTCCCCAAGTCCCCTCCCCGTGTCCCTTCCCCATGTCCCTTCCCCAAGTCCCCTCCCCATGTCC
This sequence comes from Clangula hyemalis, assembly GCA_963989345.1. The sequence goes on from CAXDIO010000002.1 coordinate 48,165, forward strand.
CTTCCCCGTGTCCCTTCCCCGTGTCCCCTCCCCGGGTCCCCTCCCCGGGTCCCCTCCCCGTGTCCCCTCCCTGAGTCCCCTCCCTGGGTCCCCTCCCTGAGTCCCTTCCCCGTGTCCCCTCCCCGGGTCCCCTCCCCGGGTCCCCTCCCTGAGTCCTCTCCCCGTGTCCCTTCCCCGTGTCCCCTCCCTGTGTCCCCTTCCCCATTCCACCTCCCCATGTCCCCTTCTCTGTGCCACCTTCCCTGTGTCCCCTTCCCACGTCCCCATCTCCACGTCCCCTTCCCCGTGTCCCCTCCCCGGTGCCACCCTCCCTGTGTCCCCTCCCCGAGTCCCCTCCCGAGTCCCCTCCCCGTGTCCCCTCCCCGTGGTCCCCTTCTCCGTGCCATGTTCCCCGTGTCCCCCTTCCCATGTCCCCACTCCCCGTGTCCCCTCCCCGTGTCCCCTCCCCGTGTCCCCTCCCCGGATCCCCTCCCTGTGTCCCCTTCCCCATTCCACCTCCCCATGTCCCCTTCTTCGTGCCACCTTCCCCGTGTCCCCCTTCCCACGTCCCCCATCTCCACGTCCCCTTCCCCGTGTCCCCTCCCCAGTGCCACCCTCCCGTGTCCCCTCCCCGTGTCCCCATCCCCATGTCCCTTTCCCCTTCCACCTCCTCACATCCCCTTCTCCATGCCACGTTCCCTGGGTCCCCTTCCCCGTGTCCTCTCCCCGGTGCCACCCTCCCGTGTCCCCCTCCCCGTGTCCCTTTCCCCAGGTCCCCTCCCCGGGTCCCCTCCCCGTGTCCCCTTCTCCATGCCACCTTCCCCGTGTCCCCTTCCCCGTGTCCCCTCCCCGGTGCCACCCTCCCGTGTCCCCTTCCCCGTGTCCCCTTCCTCGTGCCACTTCCCCGTGTCCCCCTCGCCCGCCCCCTCTCCACTACACCCCCAAATCATTAGGACTGGGGAAGCCCCTCCAAAATCAGCTGCTCCTACCACCCCCCTACCACCCCCAAACCCCGTCCCCAAGCCCCCCACCCCCCGGGACGGTGACGCCCCCACCCCCCCGTGCAACCCCCTCCCAACGCCTGTCTGCGCTCTGGGGGCAGCAAAATCTCCAAATTTCCCCCCCAAACCTCCGATCTCCCCACGCCCCCTCCCCTCCCTCTCCCACCCATCCCCTCATCCCCTCCCCGTGTCCCCCCCCCCCCCACCCCGGGGTGCTGGCTGCCCCCCCGGTCCCGGTGGGGGTCTCCCAGTGCCCTCCTCCCCCCCAGGCTGAGACGAGCACCGCGGGCGAAAGCAGCGAGAAGGACGCGGCCCCCCCCGAGCCCCCCGAGGACGCCAGCCGGCGCCACGGCTTCCTCATCCTCAGCCGCGAGGACTCCACCATGGTACCAGCCCCCACGGTGCCGGCGAGGGGTGGGGGGGGGGGGGGCACGACGCCAGGATCCCCCCCAACCCTTTGCCCCCCCACCTCCCAACATCCCCCCCCAGATCCTGCAGACGGGCCAGGAGATCATGGAGCTGGACACGAGCGGCTTCGCCACGCAGGGCCCCACCGTCTTCGCCGGCAACATCGGCGACAACCGCTACATCGTGCAGGTGTCGCCGCTCGGCATCCGCCTGCTGGAGGGGGGGTGAGCGCACGGCACGGCACCGGGGGGGGTCCCGGGGGGGGGTCCCGGGGTGCTGGCCGCCCCCCTGATGGTGTTGCCCGCAGTGAACCAGCTGCACTTCATCCCCGTGGACCTGGGGGTCGCCCATCGTGCACTGCGCCGTGGCCGACCCCTACGTGGTGATCCTGAGCGCCGAGGGCCAGGCGTCCGTCTTCGTGCTGAAGAGCGACAGCTACGGCGGCCGCACGCACCGCCTGGCGCTGCAGAAGACGCAGCTGCACCACGTGAGTGCCCGCGTCAACCCGCGTCACCCGTGTCACCCGTGGCATTGCGTCACCCGTGGCATCGCATCACCCATGGCATTGCGTTACCCGCAGCATAGCATTAGCCGTGGTGTCATGTCACCCCGTGGCATCGCGTCACCCGTGTCATTGCATCACCCGTGGCATCGCGTTACCCTCAGCATAGCATTAGCTGTGGTGGCATGTCACCCGTGGCATCGCGTCACCCCGTGGCATCGCGTCACTCGTGTCATTGCATCACCCGTGGCATCGCGTTACCCACATCACAGCATTACCCATGGTGTCATGTCACCCGTGGCACAGCGTCACCCGTGTCATTGCATCACCCGTGGCATCGCGTTACCCACGTCATGGCATTACCCGTGGTGTCACCACCCATGGCATCGTGGCACCCGCCCGTCGTGGCACCCGTGGCATTGCGTCACCCACGGCATCGCGTCACTCGTGTCATTGCGTCACTCGTGTCATTGCGCCACCCACGGCATAGCGTTACCCATGGTGGCACGTCACCCGTGGCATCACGTCACCTGTGGCATTGTGTCACCCGTGGCGTTGCGTCACCCATGGTGTCGCGTCACTCATGTCATTGCATCACCCGTGGCATTGTGTCACTCGTGGCATTGCGTCACATCACATCATCACGTCACCCGTGGTGTTGTGTCACCCGTGGCATCGTGTCACACACGGTGTCACATCACAGCGCCACATCACGTCATCATGTCACCCATAGCATCACATCACCCACGGTGTTATGTCACCCGTGACATTGCGTCACACACAGCATCACGTCACAACGTCACATCACGTCACCCACGGTGTCGTGTCACCCGTGGCAATCACGTCACAACGCAGCATCGTGTCACCCACAGCGCCATGTCACCCGTGGCATTGTGTCACCCGTGGCATCACGTCACCCACAGTGTCGCATCACCCACGGTGCCACCCGTGGCACCATTTCACCCACTGTGGCCCCTGCGGTGCCGTGCCACCATGGTGTCACCCACAGCACAGTGTTGCCTGTGGTGTCACCTCACCCATGGGTGTTGTGTCACTCGTGCTGTCACCCACATGCAGTGTCACCCACATGCCGTGTCACCCATACGGTCACGTCACCCCTCACCTGCAGCATCGCATAGCCCACGGTGTCACCCACGGCATCACCACCTTCAGTCTGACCTGTGGTGTCACCCGTGGCTTTGTGCCACCCGTGGTGTCACCCACAGCATCGTGTCCACCCATGTCACCTGTAGTGTCACCCATGGTGTCACATCACCCCACAGTGCGAGCCGTGGCATCACCCGTGGCACGGTGTCACCTGCAGTGTCACCCATGGCATTGTGTGGCCCCTGGTGTCACCCAAGGTGTCACCCGTGGCATCGTGTCACCTGCAGTGTCACCCATGGCATTGTGTGGCCCCTGGTGTCACCCAAGGTGTCACCCGTGGCATCGTGTCACCTGCAGTGCCACCCATGGAGTCACCCAGGGTGTCACATCCACCGTGGTGTCCACTGGGGGTGTGGTGTCACCATGGCACTGCATCGCCCGGGGGTGTGATGTCACCCCGTGGTGTGGTGTCACCCGTGGTGTGGTGCCACCCGTGGTACTGTGTCAGCTGTGTCACCCATGTCACCTGTGTCACTTGTGTCACCATGTCACTCGTGTCATTTGTGTCACCGTGTCACCATGTCACCCATGTCACAGTGTCACCATGCTTCCCGTGGCACCGTGTCACCACGGTACCGTGGCACCATGTCACTGTGTCCCCTGTGTCACTCGTCACCATGTCACCCATTTCACCGTGTCACCTGTGTCACTGTGCCACCCATGTCACAGCGTCACCGTGTTACCTGTGGCACCGTGGCACCGTGTCATGTCACCCGTGTCCCCGTGTCACGCTGTCACTGTGGCACCGTGGCACTGTGGCAGCACAGCACCGTGGCACTGTGTCACCCATGGTGGCACCATGTCACTCGTGTCACTGTGTCACCATGTCACTCATGTCACTGTCACCATGCCACCTGTGTCACCGTGGCACCACAGCACTGTGTCACTGTGTCACCCTGTCACCTGTGTCACTGTGTCATGCTGTCACCCGCGGCACTGTGGCACCCGTGGCACCGTGTCACTCGTGTCATTTGTGTCACCGTGTCACCCACATCACCGTGGCACCATGTCACCCATGTCACCGTGTCACCTGTGGCACCATGGCACCATGTCAGCTGTGTCACCCATGTCACCCATGTCACTGTGTCACCGTGCCACACGTGTCACCGTGTCCCCGTGTCACTGTGTCACCATGTCCCCGTGTCCCCGTGTCCCCGTGTCCCCGTGTGAGGCTGTCCCCTGCCGCCCGCAGCAGCCGAAGGTGATCGCGCTGTGCGTGTACCGCGATGTCAGCGGGATGTTCACCACCGAGAGCCGCGCCGCCGGCGCCCGCGACGAGCTGGCCCTGCGCGGCCACGCCGAGGCCGAGACCCTCATCCAGGACATCAGGTGGGCACGGGGGGGGGGGGGACCGCGGCCTGGCCCCGTGGTGGCGGGGGTGTCCCCGTGGCGGTGTCCCCGTGGTAGTGGCAGTTTCCCTGTGGTGGCGTCCCCATGGCGGTGTCCCCATGATGGTGTCCCCATGGTGGTGTCCCCCGTGGTGGTGGCCATGCCCCCGTGGCAATGTCCCCAGGGTTCTGGTGGTGTCCCCATGATGGTGGCAGTGTCCCTGCGGTGGTGTCCCCTGGGTGGTGTCCCCATGGTGGTGTCCCCGTGGTGGTGGCGGTGTCTCCGTGGCGGTGTCCCCGTGGTGGTGGCCATGCCCCTGGGGTGGTGTCCCCATGGTGGCAGCAGTGTCCCCTGGGTGGTGTCCCCTTGCTGGTGTCCCCTGGGTGCTGTCCCCATGGTAGTGGCCATGTCCCCGTGGTGGTGTCCCCCATGGTGGCGGTGCTGTCCCCATGGTGGTGGCGGTGTCCCCCTGAGTGGTGTCCCCATGGTGGTGGCGATGTCCCCATGGCCATGTCCCCTTGGCGGTGTCCCCGTGGTGGTGGTGGTGTCCCCTGGGTGGTGTCCCCATGGTGATGGCCATGTCCCCTTGGCGGTGTCCCCGTGGCCATGTCCCCATGGCCGTGTCCCCGTGGTGGTGGCGGTGTCCCTGTGGTGGTGGTGGTGTCCCTGTGGCCATGTCCCCATGGTGGTGTCCATGTCCCCGTGGCCGTGTCCCTGCGGTGGTGGCGGTGTCCCCGTGGTGGCGGTGCTGTCCCCATGGTGGTGTCCCCGTGGTGGTGGCGGTGTCCCCGTGGCCGTGTCCCCGTGGTGGTGGTGGTCATGTCCCCGTGGCTGTGTCCCCATGGTGGTGTCCATGTCCCCGTGGCCGTGTCCCCGTGGTGGTGGCGGTGTCCCTGTGGTGGTGGCGGTGTCCCCATGGCCATGTCCCCGTGGCCATGTCCCCATGGTGGTGGTCGTGTCCCCGTGGTGGTGGCGGTGTCCCAGTGGTGGTGGCCATGTCCCTGTGGCCGTGTCCCCGCGGTGGTGGCCGTGTCCCCGTGGCGGTGTCCCCGCGGTGCTGGCGGTGTCCCCCGCGGTGTCCCCCGCGGTGCTGACGGCGCGTGGCCGGCAGCGAGGCGGTGGACGACGAGGAGGGAGATGCTGTACGGGGACTCGGGGGCGCTCTTCAGCCCCCGCCAAGGAGGAGCCGCGCCGCAGCCTCCCCGCCGCCGAGCGCGAGCCCCACCAGCACCGCGCCGAGCCCACGCACTGGTGCGTACTGGTGCGCGACAACGGCGCCATGGAGGTGAGCCGCACCGCGCCCCCCGCGCCCTCCCCATGGCCCTCTGGCCCCCTGTCCCCCTCGTCCTTCTGTCCCCCAGTCCTCCCAGTGTCCCCCAGTCCCCCCAGCATCCCAATATCCCCCCAGTGTCCCCCAGTTCCCCCAGTGTCCCCCTGTCCCCCTGTCCATCCATCACACAACCCCTCCCAGTGTCCCCACATCCTCCCAGTGTCCCCATGTCCCCCCAGTGTCCCCCAGTCCCCCCATGTCCCCCTGGTGTCCCCCCGTCCTTCCTCCCTGCACATCCCCTCGGCATCCCCCCAGTGTCCCCAGTGTCCCCCCAGCCCCCCCAGTCCCCCCAGTGTCCCCCAGTCCCCCCAGTTCCCCCGGTGTCCCCCTGTCCTTCCTCCCTGCACATCCCCCTGGTGTCCCCCAGCCCCCCCAGTATCCCCATGTCCCTCTGTCCATCCATCACACAACCCCTCCCAGTGTCCCCCAGTCCCCCCAGTGTCCCCATGTGCCCCTGGTGTCCCCACATCCTCCCAGTGTCCCCATGTGCCCCCCAGTGTCCCCATGTCCCTCCAGTGTCCCCATGTCCCCTCCAGTGTCCCCACATCCTCCCAGTGTCCCCATGTCCCTCTGTCCATCCATCACACAACCCCTCCAGTATCCCCACGTCCCCCCAGTGTTCCCCAGCCCCCCCATGTCCCCACGTCCCCCCGGTGTCCCTACGTCCGCCCACGTCCCCACGTCCCCCCGGTGTCCCCGCAGATCTACCAGCTGCCCGAGTGGCGCCTGGTGTTCCTGGTGAAGAACTTCCCGATGGGGCAGCGCGTGCTGGTGGACAGCTCCTTCGGGCAGCCCGCGGCGCCCGGCGAGGCCAAGAAGGAGGAGGTGACGCGCCAGGGGGAGCTGCCGCTGGTCAAGGAGGTGCTGCTGGTGCCGCTGGGCCACCGCCACAGCCGGCCATACCTGCTGGTGGGTGGGGGGGGGGGGGGGGATATGGGGTCGGGGGGTGGGGGGTGGGGGGTGGGGTCGGGGTGTGGGGTCGGGGTGTGGGGCTGGGGTGGGATGTGGGGCTGGGGTGGGATAAGGGACTGGTGAGGGGGCTGGGGTGTGGGGTCAGGGTGTGGGGTCAGGGTGTGGGGTCAGGGTGTGGGGCTGGGGTGGGATATGGGGCTGGGTGTGGGGCTGGGGTGGGATATAGGGTCAGGGTGTGGGGTCGGGGTGTGGGGTGTGGGGCTGGGGTGGGATATGGAGGTTGGGGTGGGATATGGGGTCAGAGTGTGGGGCTGGGGTGGGATATGGGGCTGGGGTGTGGGGCTGGGGTATGGGGCTGGGGTGTGGGGTCAGGGTGGGATATGGGGTCAGGGTATGGGGCTGGGGTGCGATATGGGGCTGGGGTGGGATATAGGGTTGGGATGTGGGGCTGGGGTGGGATGTGGGGTCAGGGTGGGGTTGGGTGTGGGGCTGGGGTGGCGTGTGGGGCTGGTGGGGGGGGTGTGGGGTGTGGGGTGGGATATGGGGTCAGGGTGTGGGGCTGGGTGTGGGGTCGGGGTGTGGGGCTGGGTGTGGGGTTGGGTGTGGGATATGGGGCTGGGGTCGGGTGTGGGGTGTGGGGCTGGGTGTGGGGTGTGGGGTTGGGGTGTAGGGTCAGGGTGTGGGTTACAGGGTGTGGGATATGGAGCCGGGGTGTGGGGCTGGGGTGGGATATGGGGCTGGGTGTGTGGTTGGGTGTGGGGCTGGGGTGGGATATAGGTCCAAGATGTGGGGCTGGGGTGGGATATGGGGTCAGGGTGTGGGGTTGGGTGTGGGGTGTGGGGTCAGGGTGTGGGGCTGGGGTGGGATATGGGGTCAGGGTGTGGGGCTGGGGTGTGGGGTCGGGGTGTGGGGCTGGAGTGGGATATGGGGTTGGGATGTGGGGCTGGGGTGTGGGGCTGGGGCCAAGATTGTGGAGCTGGGGCCTGGGGATGTGGCGTGGGGCTGGGCTGTGCCATGGGGGCAAATTCTGGGAAGACACCATGGGGCTGGGCCGTTCTGTGGGGCTGTGCCATGGGGCCAGGCTGTGGGGCTGTGCCATGAGGCTGTGATGTGCTATGGGGCTTTGATGAGGGGCTGTGCCATGGGGCTGTGCTATGGGGCTGTGCTATGGGGCCGTGCTATGGGGCTGTGCTATGGGGCTGTGCTATGGGGCCAGGCCATGGGGCTGTGCCATGGGGCCATGATATGAGGTTGTGCTATGGGGCTGTGCTATGGGGCCGCGCTATGGGGCCGTGCTATGGGGCCATGCTGTGGGGCCGTGCCATGGGGCTGTGATGTGCCATGGGGCCATGCTGTGGGGCTGTGCCATGGGGCCAGGCCATGGGGCCATGATATGAGGTTGTGCCATGGGGCCATGCTGTGGGGCTGTGCTGTGGGGCCGTGCCGTGGGGCTGTGCCGTGGGGCTGTGCTATGGGGCCGTGCCATGGGGCCGTGCTGTGGGGCCATGATATGAGGTTGTGCTATGGGGCTGCGCTATGGGGCTGTGCTATGGGGCTGTGCTGTGCCGTGGGTCTGTGCCATGGGGCCATGCCATGGCGCCATGATATGAGGTTGTGCTATGGGGCCGTGCTATGGGGCCGTGCTATGGGGCTGTTCCATGGGGCCGTGCCATGGGGCCGCGCTATGGGGCCGCGCTATGGGGCCGCGCTGAGCCCATCCCCGCCGCCAGGTGCACGTGGACCAGGAGCTGCTGATCTACGAGGCCTTCAGCCACGACTCCCAGCTGGGCCAGAGCAACCTCAAAGTGCGCTTCAAGAAGGTGAGGGGGGGGCCCTGGGGGGACCTGGGGGGGGCCTTGGGGACCTGGGGGGACCTGGGGGGGGCCTTGGGGACCTGGGGGGCTCCTTGGGGACCTGGGGGGGGCCCTGGGGGGACCTGGGGGGGTCCCTGGGGACCTGGGGGGGGCCTTGGGGGGACCTGGGGGGCTCCTTGGGGACCTGGGGGGGGCCTTGGGGGACCTGAGGGGGGCCTTGGGGACCTGGGGGGCTCCTTGGGGACCTGGGGGGGGCCTTGGGGACCTGGGGGGGGTCCCTGGGGACCTGGGGGGCTCCTTGGGGACCTGGGGGGGGCCTTGGGGACCTGGGGGGGTCCCTGGGGACCTGGGGGGCTCCTTGGGGACCTGGGGGGGGCCTTGGGGACCTGGGGGGGTCCCTGGGGACCTGGGGGGAGCCTTGGGGACCTGGGGGGGTCCCTGGGGACCTGGGGGGGCCTTGGGGACCTGGGGGGCTCCTTGGGAACCTGGAGGGGCTCCTTGGGGACCTGGGGGGGGCCTTGGGGACCTGGGGGGCTACTTGGGGACCTGGGGGGGTCCCTGGGGACCTGGGGGGCTCCTTGGGGACCTGGGGGGGGCCTTGGGGACCTGGGGGGCTCCTTGGGGACCTGGGGGGGGCCTTGGGGACCTGGGGGGCTCCTTGGGGACCTGGGGGGGTCCCTGGGGACCTGGGGGGCCCCGCGGTGTCCCCGCGCCCCCCGTCCCAGCCCCCCCCCCCCCCCAGGTGCCCCACAACATCAATTTCCGTGAGCGGAAGCCAAAGCCGTCCAAGAAGAAGCCGGAGAGCGCGGGGGGCGCCGAGGAGCCGGGGGGGCCGCGGGGCCGCGTGGCGAGGTTCCGCTACTTCGAGGACATCTACGGCTACTCGGGGGTGAGGCGGGGCGGGGGGGGGACACCGGGGGGGACACCCCCACGTCTGGGGACGCCCCAACGTCTGGGGACACCCCCATCTGGGGACACCCCCGTCTGGGGACACCCCCGTCTGGGGACACCCAGCCATCGTCATCATCATCGTCATCGTTGTCAATGTGGGGACCCCCCCAGTCAATGTGGGGACCCCCCCCTAAATTTGAGGACCGTTTCCCATCCATTTCGGGGTCCCCCCATTAACATAGGGACCCCCCCAAAAAAAATTGGGGACCCCACCCATCAATTTTAGGATCCCCCAATCGATGCAGGGACCCCCCCTAAACTTGGGGACTCCTCCCCATCAATTTTAGCATCCCCCTATCAACATAGGGACCCCCCCAAAAAATCTGGGGACTCCTCCCCATCAATTTCAGGATCCCTCAATCGATGTGGGGACCCCCCCCAAAATTTGGGGACCCTCTCCCATCAATTTCAGGACTCTCCCCTAAATTTGGGGACCCCCCCTAAATTTGAGGACTGTTTCCCATCAATTTCGGGGTCCCCCCATTAATAGGGACCCCCCCCCAAAAAAAATTGGGGACCCCACCCATCAATTTTAGGATCCCCCAATCGATGCAGGGACCCTCCCTAAATTTGGGGACCGTCTCCCATCAATTTCAGGACCCTCCCCTAAATTTGGGAACCCCCCCTAAATTTGGGAACCCCCCCTAAATCTGGAGACCCCCCCATCAATTTCAGGACCCCCCCCATCAACCTCCAGCCCCCCCCAATCCATCTGGGGACCCCCCCAAATCCACGTAGGGCCCTCCCCCAGACCTGGGGCCGCCCCCCCCAGACCTGGGGCCACCTCCCCAGATTTGGGGCCACCTCCCCCAGACCTGGGGCCACCCCCCCGAGATTTCGGACCCCCCCCCTTGGTGACCATCTCCCCCCCCCCCAAGGTGTTCATCTGCGGCCCGTCCCCGCACTGGCTGCTGGTGACGGCGCGGGGGGCGCTGCGCCTGCACCCCATGACCATCGACGGCTCCGTCGAGTCCTTCGCCCCCTTCCACAACGTCAACTGCCCCAAGGGCTTCCTCTACTTCAACCGCCAGGTGGGTCGGGGGTCCCGGGGGGGTCTGGGGGGGGGGGGGGGGGTCCGAAATCTCGGGGGGGGGGGGGTCCGAAATCTCGGGGGGGTGGCCCCAAATCTGGGGGAGGTGGCCCCAGGTCTGGGGGGGCGGCCCCAGGTCTGGGGAAGGGCCCTACGTGGATTTGGGGGGGGTCCCCAGATGGATTGGGGGGGGCTGGAGGTTGATGGGGGGGGTCCTGAAATTGATGGGGGGGTCTCCAGATTTAGGGGGGTGTCCCCAAATTTAGGGGAGGGTCCTGAAATGGATGGGGGAGGTCCCCAAATTTAAGGGGGGGGGTCCCCACATCAACTGGGGGATCCTGAAATTGATGGGGGGGTCCCCAGATTTAGGGGGGTGTCCCCAAATCTAGGGGAGGGTCCTGAAATGGATGGGGGAGGGTCCCCACATCGATTGGGGGGTCCTGAAATTGATGGGGGGGGGGGTCCCCAAATTTAGGGAGGGTCCCTGAATCGATTGGGGGATCCTAAAATTGATGGGGAGGAGTCCCCAAATTTGGGGGGGGTCCCCGTGTTGATGAGAGGGTCCCAAATTTAGGGGAAGGTCCTGAAATTGAAGGGAAAGGGTCCCCAGATTTAGGAGGGGGTCCCCAAATTTAGGGGAGGGTCCTGAAATTGATGGGAGAGGGTCCCCGAATTTAGAAGGGGGGTCCCTGCATTGATTGGGGGATCCTAAAATTGATGGGTGGGGTCCCCAATTTTTTTTTGGGGGGTCCCTATTAATGGGGGGGATCCCGAAATGGATGGGGTGGGGTCCCCAATTTTTTTTTGGGGGGTCCCTATTAATGGGGGGATCCCGAAATGGATGGGGTGGGGTCCCCAATTTTTTTTTGGGGGGGTCCCTATTAATGGGGGGACCCCGAAATGGATGGGAAACGGTCCTCAAATTTAGGGGGGGTGTTTAGGGGGGGTCTGGGGGGGTGTCCCCGTGTCCCTGCATTGATTGGGGGATCCTAAAATTGATGGGTGGGGTCCCCAATTTTTTTTTGGGGGGGTCCCTATTAATGGGGGGGATCCCGAAATGGATGGGGTGGGGTCCCCAGATTTTTTGGGGGGGGTCCCTATTAATGGGGGGACCCCGAAATGGATGGGAAACGCTCCTCAAATTTAGGGGGGGTGTTTAGGGGGGGTCTGGGGGGGTGTCCCCGTGTCCCTGCATTGATTGGGGGATCCTAAAATTGATGGGTGGGGTCCCCAATTTTTTTTGGGGGGGTTCCTATTAATGGGGGGATCCCGAAATTGATGGGGTGGGGTCCCCAGATTTTTTGGGGGGGTCCCTGTGTTAATGGGGGGACCCCGAAATGGATGGGAAACGGTCCTCAAATTTAGGAGGGGTTTTTAGGGGGGGTCTGGGGGGGTGTCCCCGTGTCCCTGCATTGATTGGGGGATCCTAAAATTGATGGGTGGGGTCCCCAATTTTTTTTGGGGGGGTCCCTATTAATGGGGGGATCCCGAAATGGATGGGGTGGGGGTCCCCAGATTTTTTGGGGGGGGTCCCTATTAATGGGGGGACCCCGAAATGGATGGGAAACGGTCCTCAAATTTAGGGGGGGTGTTTAGGGGGGGTCCCGGGGGGGTGTCCCCGTGTCCCTGTGTGTCCCCGTGTCCCTGTGTGTGTCCCCCCCCCTCAATGTGACGGTGCCCCCCCCCCAGGGCGAGCTGCGCATCAGCGTCCTGCCCGCCTACCTCTCCTACGACGCGCCCTGGCCGGTGCGCAAGATCCCGCTGCGCTGCACGGCGCACTACGTGGCTTACCACGTCGAGTCCAAGGTCCCGCCGCCACCGCCGGGTCCCCACACCCTGTCCCCAGCACGTTGGGGACGCGAGGTGGGGACGTTGCTGATGGGTGTCCCCATCAGGTCTACGCCGTGGCCACCAGCGTCATCAACCCCTGCACGCGCATCCCCCGCATGACCGGGGAGGAGAAGGAGTTCGAGAGCATCGAGCGCGGTGAGGCGGGTGGCACCGCAACGGGGTCACCGCGTGGTGGCAGCCTGGTGTCCCCAAGTGGTGCCATCCCCATGTCCCCAAATAGTGCCAACCCTGTGACCCCAAGTGGTGCCAACCCCATGTCCCCACATGGTGCCATCCCTGTGACCCCAAATGGTGCCACCCCCATGTCCCCAAATGGTGCCATCTCTCTGTCCCCAAATGGTGCCAACCCCGTGTCCCCAAGTGGTGCCAACCCCGTGTCCCCAAATGGTGCCATCTCTCTGTCCCCAAATGGTGCCATCCCCGTGTCCCCAAATGGTGCCATCCCTGTGACCCCAAATGGTGCCACCCCCATGTCCCCAAATGGTGCCATCTCTCTGTCCCCAAATGGTGCCAACCCCGTGTCCCCAAGTGGTGCCATCCCTGTGACCCCAAATGGTGCCATCCCCATGTCCCCAAATGGTGCCATCCCCGTGTCCCCAAATGGTGCCATCTCTCTGTCCCCAAATGGTGCCATCTCCGTGTCCCCAAATGGTGCCATCTCCGTGTCCCCAAGTGGTGCCATCCCCGTGTCCCCAGATGGTGCCACCCCCGCGTCCCCAAATGGTGCCAACCCTGTGACCCCAAATGGTGCCATCCCCGTGTCCCCAAATGGTGCCACCCCCGTGTCCCCAAATGGTGCCATCCCCGTGTCCCCAAGTGGTGCCATCCCCGTGTCCCCACATGGTGCCATCCCCGTGTCCCCACATGCTGCCATCCCTGTGACCCCAAATGGTGCCATCGCCGTGTCCCCAAATGGTGCCACCCCGTGTCCCCAAATGGTGCCATCCCTGTGACCCCAAGTGGTGCCATCCCTGTGTCCCCAAGTGGTGCTATCTCTCTGTCCCCAAGTGGTGCCATCCCCGCGTCCCCAAATGGTGCCAACCCTGTGTCCCCAAACGGTGCCACCCCCATGACCCCAAATGGTGCCACCCCCGTGTCCCCAAATGATGCTACCCCCGTGTCCCCAAATGATGCTACCCCCGTGACCCCAAATGGTGCCATCCCTGTGTCCCCAAATGGTGCCATCCCCATGACCCCAAATGGTGCCATCCCCGTGTCCCCAAATGGTGCCATCCCTGTGTCCCCAAATGGTGCCATCCCCGTGTCCCCAAATGGTGCCATCCCCGTGTCCCCAAATGGTGCCATCTCTGTGTCCCCAAATGGTGCCATCCCTGTGTCCCCAAGTGGTGCCATCCCGGTGTCCCCACAAGGTGCCTTCCTGGTGTATATGGCACCATCCTGATGTCCCCATGCGGCACCATCCCCATGTCCCCAAATGCTCCCAGCCCGTGTCCCCTACGTGGCACCATCCCCATGTCCCCACGTGGTGCCACGCTGTCCCGGTGTCCCCATATGGCACCATCCCAATGTCCCCACACGGTGCCATCCCATTGTCCCCATATGGCACTATATTGATGTCCCCACATGGTGCCATCCCAGTGTCCCCATGCGCCACCATCCCGCTGTCCCCATATGGCCCCATCCCAGTGCCCCCCCCTATGGCCCCATCCCGGTGACCCCACCCAGCTCCATCCCACTGCCCCCACGCACCCGCTGTCCCCCCGTGTCCCCATGCCGATGTCCCCGTGGTGCCACCCCGAGTCCTGCTGTGTCCCCCCCCAGACGAGCGCTACATCCACCCGCAGCAGGAGGCCTTCTCCATCCAGCTCATCTCCCCCGTCAGCTGGGAAACCATCCCCAACACCAGGTGAGCGCCCCAAACCCGCCCCAAATCCCCCAAACCCACCCCAAATCCCCCAAACCCCCCCAAACCCACCCCAAACCTCCCCAAACCCACCCCAAACCCCTTAAACCCACCCCAAATCCCCCCCAACCCCCCCCCCCAAACCCTCCCCAAACTCCTTAAACCCACCCCAAACCCACCCCAAACCCCTTAAACCCACCCCAAACCCACCCCAAACTGCCCAACCCCCCCCAAACCCCCCCCAAATCCCCCAAACCCTCCCCAAAACCCCAACCCACCCCAATCCCCCCCAAAACCCCCCCAAACCCACCCCAAACCCACCCCAAACCCCCCAAACCCCCCAAACCCACCCCAAACCCCTTAAACCCACCCCAAACCCACCCCAAACCCCCAAACCTCCCCCAACCCCATTGCAAACCCACCCCAAACCCCCCAAACCCCCAAAAACCCACCCCAAACCCACCCCAATCCTCCCCAAACCCACCCCAAACGCCTTAAACCCACCCCAAAACCCCAAACCCACCCCAAACCCACTCCAAACCCACCCCAAAACCCCCAAACCCATCTCAAACTCCCCCAAACCCCCCCCAAACCCACCCCAAACCCACTCCAAACCTCCCCAAACTCCCTAAACCCACCCCAAACTCCCCTAAACCCCCCAAACCCCACCCCATACCCCCCAAACCCACCCCAAACCCACCCCAAACCCCTTAAACCCACCCCAAACTCCCCTAAACCCCCCAAACCCACCCCAAACCCCTTAAACCCACCCCAAACCCCCAAAAACCCACCCCAAACCCACCCCAATCCTCCCCAAACCCACCCCAAACCCCTTAAACCCACCCAAAACCCCCAAAAACCCACCCCAAACCCCCCCAAAACCCCAAACCCTCCCCAAACCCACCCCAAACCCACTCCAAACCTCCCCAAACTCCCTAAACCCACCCCAAACTCCCCTAAACCCCCCAAACCCCACCCCATACCCCCCCAAACCCTCCAAACCTCCCCCAAACCCACCCCAAACCCCTTAAACCCACCCCAAACCTCCCCAAACCCACCCCAAACCCCTTAAACCCACCCCAAACACCCCAAACCCACCCCAAACCCACCCCAAACCCCTTAAACCCACCCCAAACACCCCAAACCCACCCCAAACCCCTTAAACCCACCCCAAACTCCCCTAAACCCCCCAAACCCCACCCCATACTCCCCCAAACCCACCCCAAACCCACCCCAAATCCCCAAAAACCCACCCCAAACCTCCCCAAACCACCCCAACCCCCCCTAAACCCACCCCAAACCCATTCCAAACCCACCCCAAACCCCGCCAAACCCCCCCCAAAACCCCCAAACCCCACCCCATACCCCCCCAAACCTCCCCCAAACCCACCCCAAACCCCTTAGACCCACCCCAAACCCGCCCCAACCCCCCCCCAAAAGCCCCAAACCCACCCCAAACTCCACTAAACCCCCCAAACCTCATCCCAAACCCCCCAAACCCATCCCAAACTCCCCCAAACCCACCAAACCCCCCCCAAACCCCCCCCAAACCCACCCCAGACCCCTTAAACCCACCCCAAACTCCCCTAAACCCCCCAAACCCACCCCAAACCCACCCCAAACCCCCCAAACCCCCCCAAACCCACCCCAAACCCCTTAAACCCACCCCAAACCCACTCCAAACCCACTCCAAACCTCCCCCAAACCCCCCCAAACCCACCCCAAACCCACCCCAACCCCCCCCAAAACCCCCAAACCCACCCCAATCTCCCCCCAAATCCCCGAAACCCATCCCAAACCGACCCCAAACCCCCTTTAACCCACCCCAACCCACCCCAAACTCCCTAAACCCACCCCAAACCCACCCCAACCCACCCCAAACTCCCCCAAACCCACCCCAATCCCCCCCAAATCCCCCAAATCCACCCCAAACCCACCCCAACCCCCCCCAACCCCCCAGGATCGAGCTGGAGGAGTGGGAGCACGTCACCTGCATGAAGACCGTGTCCCTAAAGAGCGAGGAGACGGTGTCGGGGCTGAAGGGCTACATCGCCGTGGGCACCTGCCTCATGCAGGGCGAGGAGGTCACCTGCCGCGGCCGGGTGGGCACCGGGGGCACCGGGGGGTCATGGGGGGTCACCAGGGGGCACCGGGGGACACCGGGGGGCACCAGGGGACACTGGGGGGTCACTGGGGACACCGGGGGGTCACCGGGGGACACCGGGGGGTCACCGGGGGTCACAGGGGGACCCTGGGGGGTCACTGGGGGACACCAGGGGGTTACCAGGGGGTCACGGGAGGACACTGGGGGGTCACTGGGGGGTCACCTGGGGACACCGGGAGGTCACTGGGGGGTCACCTGGGGACACCGGGAGGTCACTGGGGGGTCACCGGGGGGACACTGGGGGACACCGGGGGTCACTGGGGTGTCACAGGGAGTCACCGGGGGACACCAGGGGGTCACTGGGGTGTCACAGAGGGTCACTGGGGGGACCCTGGGGGGTCACTGGGGGACACTGGGGGGTCACCAGGGGACACCGGGGGTCACCGGGGGTCACTGGGGTGTCACGGGGGGTCACCGGGGGACACCGGGGGGTCACAGGGTGTCACCGGGGGGTCATGGGGGGACACCGGGGAAACACCGGGGGTCACTGGGGGGACACTGGGGGTCAATGGAGGACACTGGGGGGACACCGGGGGTCAGCGGGGGACACCGGGGGGTCACCAGGGGACACCGGGGGGTCACCGGGGGATCACAGGGTGTCACCGGGGGGTAATGGGGGACACAGGGGGACACCGGGGGGTCATGGGGGGGGTATGGGGGCATTATGGGGTCTGACCAGCTGTTTCGGGGTGCCCAGATCCTGATCATGGACATCATCGAGGTGGTGCCGGAGCCGGGGCAGCCGCTGACCAAGAACAAGTTCAAGGTGCTGTACGAGAAGGAGCAGAAGGGCCCCGTCACCGCCCTGTGCCACTGCAACGGCTACCTCGTGTCCGCCATCGGGCAGAAGGTGGGCGGGGGGGGCTTTGGGGTGGGGTTGGGGGGGGTTTAGGGGGGTTGGGGGGGGGTTGGGGGGCTTGGGGTGGGTTTGGGAGAGGTTTGGGGGGGTTTGGAGGGGGTTTGGGGGGCTTTGGGGTGGGTTATGGGGTGGGTTTAGGGGGGGTTGGGGGGGGTTTAGGGGGCTTTGGGGTGGGTTATGGGGTGGGTTTAGGGGGGGTTGGGGGGGGTTTAGGGGGGTTGGGGGGGGGTTGGGGGGCTTGGGGTGGGTTTGGGAGAGGTTTGGGGGGGGTTGGGGGGGGGTTGGGGGGGGGTTGGGGGGGGTTGGGGGGGGTTGGGGGGGGTTTAGGGGGGGTTGGGGGGGTTTGGGGGGCTTGGGGTGGGTTTGGGAGAGGTTTGGGGGGGGTTGGGGGGGGTTTGGGGTGGGTTTGGGGTGGGTTTAGGGGGGTTTGGGGGGGGTTGGGGGGGTTTGGAGGGGGTTTGGGGGGCTTTGGGGTGGGTTATGGGGTGGGTTTAGGGGGGGTTAGGGGGGGGGTTGGGGGGCTTGGGGTGGGTTTGGGAGAGGTTTGGGGGGGGTTGGGGTGGGGTTGGGGTGGGGTTGGGGTGTGGGGACGTGATATGGGGACATTATGGGGACATTATGGGGACATGGGGACAGGGGGATATGCAGATAGGGAGATATGGGGACATGGGGATATGGGGACATTATGGGGATAGGGGGACATTATGGGGATACTGGGATAACTGGGGATATGGAGACGTGGGGATATGGGGACATTATGGGGATAGGGGGACATTATGGGGATATGGGGATACTGGGATAACTGGGGATATGGGGATATGGGGATAGGGGATATAGGGATATAGGGATATGGGGACGTGGGGATATGGGGACATTATGGGGATAGGGGGTCATGGGGTTATGGGATATGGGGACATGGGGATATGGGGACATTATGGGGATAGGGGGACATTATGGGGATATGGGGATACTGGGATAACTGGGGATATGGGGACGTTATGGGGACATTATGGGGATACTGGGATATGAGGACATTATGGGGATACTGGGATAGCTGGGGATATGGGGATAGGGGATAGGGGATATGGGGATATGGGGATATGGGGTATGGGGACATGGGGATATTGGGATAACTGGGGACATGGGAATATGGGATATGGGATATGGGATAGGGGATATGGACATAGGGGATATAGGATAGGTGATATGGGATATGGGGACATGGGGACAGGGGGATATGGGGACAGGGGGATATGGAGATATGGGGACATTATGGGGACATTATGGAGATACTGGGATAACTGGGGATATGGGGTCATGGGGACATGGGGATATGGAGATAATGGGATATGGGGATGTGGGGTATGGGGACATGGGGACAGGGGGATATGGGGACAGGGGGATACGGGGACAGGGGGATACGGGGACAGGGGGATATGGGGACATTATGGGGATGTTATGGGGACGTTATGGGGACGTGGGGATATGGGGACATTCCGGGGACACGGAGACGCAGGGACACACGGACAGGGACACAGCGCCAGCAGCGGGACCGAGGCACGTCCCCTGCCCCCCCGATGCCCCCCCCTGCCCCCCATTAACCCCCCCCCCGCCCACCCCGTACCCCGCAGATCTTCCTGTGGAGCCTGAAGGACAACGAGCTGACGGGCATGGCCTTCATCGACACGCAGCTCTACATCCACCAGATGATCAGCGTCAAGAACTTCATCCTGGCCGCCGACGTCATGAAGAGCATCTCGCTGCTGCGCTACCAGGAGGAGAGCAAGACCCTGTCCCTCGTCAGCAGGGTGGGGGGGGACGCGTGGGGACGCGTGGGGACATGCAGAGACACGCGGGGACGCATGGGGTCACGTGGGGACACGTGGGGACATGTGGGGTCATGTGGGGACACGTGGGGACACGCGGGGACGCGTGGGGATGTGTGGGGACATGCGGGGACACATGGGGTCACGTGGGGACGCGTGGGGTCACATGGGGACACACGGGGACATGTGGGGACACGTGGGGACATGTGGGGTCACGTGGGGACACGTGGGGACGCGTGGGGTCATGTGGGGTCATGTGGGGACACGCGGGGACACGTGGGGATGTGTGGGGACATGCGGGGACACGCGGGGACATGCGGGGACACATGGGGTCATGTGGGGACACGTGGGGTCATGTGGGGACACGTGGGGTCGTGGGGTCACGTGGGGACACGTGGGGACATGCGGGGACACGCGGGGACATGCGGGGACACGTGGGGACACGCGGGGACACGTGGGGTCATGTGGGGACACGTGGGGTCATGTGGGGTCACAGGACACGTGGGGACACGCGGGGACACGTGGGGTCACGTGGGGACACGTGGGGTCATGTGGGGTCACAGGACACGTGGGGTCACGTGGGGACACGTGGGGACACGGGACACGGGACGCGTGGGGACGCGTGGGGACACGCGGGGACGCGTGGGGACACGTGGGGACATGTGGAGTCACGTGGGGACGCGTGGGGACACGTGGGGACATGTGGGGTCACGTGGGGACACGTGGGGTCACGTGGGGACGCGTGGGGTCATGTGGGGTCACGTGGGGACACGTGGGGACGCGTGGGGTCACGTGGGGACGCGTGGGGACACGTGGGGACGCATGGGGTCATGGGTCACGTGGGGACACGCGGGGACGTGGGGTCACGTGGGGACACGTGGGGACGCGCGGGGACACGTGGGGTCACGTGGGGACGCGTGGGGACATGCGGGGACACGTGGGGTCACGTGGGGTCACGTGGGGACATGTGGGGACATGTGGACACGTGGGGTCACGTGGGGTCACATGGGGACATGTGGGGACACGTGGGGACACGCGGGGACACGTGGGGACATGTGGGGACGTGTGGGGACACGTGGGGACATGCGGGGACATGTGGGGTCACGCGGGGACGCGCGGGGACACGCAGGGACACGTGGGGACGCGCGGGGACACGTGGGGACGCGTGGGGTCACGTGGGGACGCACGGGGACACGTGGGGTCACGTGGGGACATGTGGGGACATGTGGGGTCACGTGGGGACACGCGGGGACACGTGGGGTCGCGTGGGGACACGTGGGGACATGCGGGGACACGCGGGGACACGTGGGGACACGTGGGGACATGCGGGGACACGCAGGGTCATGTGGGGACACGTGGACATGTGGGGACATGTGGGGACACGTGGGGACACGTGGGGTCACGTGGGGACATGTGGGGACACGCGGGGACACGTGGGGACACGTGGGGACACGTGGGGTCACGTGGGGACACGCGGGGACACGTGGGGTCACGTGGGGACACGTGGGGACACGTGGGGACACGTGAGGTCACATGGGGACACGCGGGGACACGCGGGGGGGTGTCCCCTGCCAGGCTGAGGGATGTGGGGGTGGGGTGGGGGGGTGGGGGTGGGGTAAGGGGGGGGTGTCCCCGCTGTCCCGGGGGATGTGGGAGCCTGGGGGTGTCCCCCTGGCATCCTGGGGGGGTTGGGGACAGCTTCTTGCAGGCCTGGGGGACATGGGGACACCTCACTACTGGCCTGGGGGACGTGGGGACGTGGGGACACTTCTATGCCACCCTGGGGTCTCGGGGACATGGGGACACCTCCCTCCTGCCCTGAGGGACATGGGGACACAGTGACACCACCCTTCTGACCTGGGGGACTTGGGGACACCTCTCTCCTGCCTCGGGGGACCTGGGGACATGGAGACACTTCTGTGCCACCCTGGGGTCTTGGGGACATGGTGACACCTCCCTCCTGCCCTGGGGAACCTGGGGATGTGGGGACACTTCTGTGCCACCCTGGGGTCTTGGGGACATGGGGACACCTCCCTCCTGCCTTGGGGGACCTGGGGACATGGGGACACTTCTATGCCACTCTAGGGGACGAGGGTCATGGGGACACCTCCCTCCTGCCCCAGGGGACTTGGGGACACTTCTGTGCCACCCTGGGGACATGGGGACATGGTGACACCTCCCTCCTGCCCCAGGGGACATGGGGACACAGTGACGCCTCCCTCCTGCCCTGGGGAACCTGGGGATATGGGGACACTTCCGTGCCACCCTGGGGGACCTGGGGACCCGGTGACACCTCCCTGCCACCCTGGGGGGGGTGGCCTTGGGGACAAGTGCCATCCCCCGCTGACGGTGTCCCCTGGGCAGGACGCCAAGCCGCTGGAGGTGTACAGCGTGGACTTCATGGTGGACAGCACCCAGCTCGGCTTCCTCGGTGCGTGTGGCCCCGTCCCGGTGTCCCCGGTGTCCCCGGTGTCCCCTGTCCCCCCCCCCAGTGTCCCCTTGTCCCCGTCACACGCCGCTCTCCGTCCTTCCGCAGTGTCCGACCGCGACCGCAACCTCCTGGTCTACATGTACCTGCCCGAGGGTGAGCCACCGGGACGCGGCCACTGGCCCTGTCCCCTGTCCCTGTCCCTTGTTCCTTATCCCTGTCCCTTGTCCCTTGTCCCATGTCCCTGTCCCTGTCCTTTGTCCCTTATCCCTGTCCCCTGTCCCTTGTCCCTTATCCCTGTCCCCTGCCCCTTGTCCCTTATCCTTATCCCTTGTCCCATGTCCCTGTCCCTGTCCTTTGTCCCTTGTCCCTTATCCCTTGTCCCATGTCCCTGTCCCTTGTCCCTGTCCCTTGTCCCTTGTCCCTGTCCCTTTTCCTTGTCCCTTGTCCCTCTCCCTTGTCCCTTGTCCCTTATCCCTTATCCCTGTCCCTTTTCCTTGTCCCTTTTCCTTGTCCCTTATCCTTGTCCCTTGTCCCTTATCCCTGTCCCCTTGTCCCTGTCCCTTATCCCTCTCCCTTGTCCCTCTCCCTTGTTCCTTATCCCTGTCCCTTGTCCCTGTCCCTTGTCCCTTATCCCTGTGCCCTGTCCCTGTCCCCTGTCCTTGTCCCTTGTCCCTTATCCCTGTCCCTTATCCCTTATCCCTGTCCCCTGTCCCTTGTCCCTGTCCCTTATCCTTGTCCCTTGTCCCTGTCCCTTGTCCCTGTCCCTTGTCCCTTATCCTTGTCCCTTGTCCCTGTCCCTTATCCCTGTCCCTTGTCCCTGTCCCCTGTCCCCAGTCCTTGTCCCTTGTCCCCTTGTCCCTTGTCCCTTGTCCCTGTCCCTTATCCCTGTCCCTTGTCCCTGTCCCCTGTCCTTGTCCCTTGTCCCTTATCACTGTCCCTTGTCCCTTATCCCTGTCCCTTTTCCTTGTCCCTTATCACTGTCCCTTGTCCCTTGTCCCTTGTCCCTTATCCCTGTCCCTTTTCCTTGTCCCTTGTCCCTCTCTCTTGTCTCTTGTCCCTTATCCCTGTCCCTTGTTCCTTATCCTTGTCCCTTATCCCTGTCCCTTGTCCCTCTCCCTTGTCCTTGTCCTTATCCCTGTCCCTTATCCCTGTCCCCTGTCCCTTGTCCCCATCACGGTGACACGGTGACTCCCCCCCAGCCAAGGAGAGCTTCGGGGGCATGCGGCTGCTGCGCCGCGCCGACTTCCACGTGGGCGCCCACGTCAACACCTTCTGGCGCACGCCCTGCCGCGGCGCCGCCGACGGCCTCAAGAAGGCCAGCGCCTGGGAGCAGAAGCACATCACCTGGTTCGGTACGGGGGGGACACGGGGGGACACGGGGGGACACGGGGGGGACACGGGGGGGACACGGGGGGGACACGGCGGGGACAGGGGGAGGACACGGGGGGGGCACCGGGGTGGTCCCCGTGCCGCGCACCCTTCCCCCGTGCCCCCTCTTTGCGTCCCCTACCCGTGTCCCCACCCTCATGCCACCCTATTTTGTGTCACCGCCCCCCCCCCCCCCCGTCCCCAAACCCACTGACCCCGCCACCCCCCCCCCCAGCCACGCTGGACGGCGGCATCGGGCTGCTGCTGCCCATGCAGGAGAAGACGTACCGGCGGCTGCTGATGCTGCAGAACGCCCTCACCACCATGCTGCCGCACCACGCCGGCCTCAACCCCCGCGCCTTCAGGTGACCGTGCCCCCCAACCCGTCCCCGGGGTCCCCAACCTGTCCCCAAGGTCCCCAACCTGTCACCGGGGTCCCCAACGCATCGCTGGGGTCCTCAACGTGGTGTCCCTGGGGTCCCCAGCACATCCCCAGGGTCCCCATGGTACCCAACGTGCCCCTGGGGTCCCCAATGCATCCTCGGGGTCCCCAACATGTCCCCAAGGTCCCCAGCGTGTCCCCGGGGTCCCCAAGCTGTCCCCAGGGTCCCCAACGCATTGCTGGGGTCCCCAACCTGTCCCCAGGGTCCCCAACGCATTGCTGGGGTCCCCAACATGGTGTCCCTGGGGCCCCCAGCACATCTCCGGGGCCCCCATGGTACCCAAAGTGTCCATGGGGTCCCCAACGTACCCCCATAGTCCCAACATGTCCCCGAGGTCCCCAACAAGTCCCTGGGGTCCCCAACCTGTCCCCAAGGTCCCCAGCGTGTCCCCGGGGTCCCCAACCTGTCACCAGGGTCCCCAACGTATCACTGGGGTCCCCAACGTGGTGTCCCTAGGGCCCCCAGCACATCCCCGGGGCCCCCATGGTACCCAACGTGTCCCTGGGGTCCCCAACCTGTCCCCGGGGTCCCCAGCGTGTCCCCGGGGTCCCCAGCATGTCACTGGGGTCCCCAACCTGTCCCCAGGGTCCCCAACGCATCACTGGGGTCCTCAACGTGGTGTCCCTGGGGTCCCCAGCACATCCCCGGGGCCCCCATAGTCCCAACCTGCCCCCGGGGTCCCCAACCTGTCCCCAAGGTCCCCAGCGTGTCACCAGGGTCCCCATCCTGTCCCTGGGGTCCCCAACCTGTCCCCGGGGTCCTCAGCGCATCGCTGGGGTCTCCAACATGGTGTCCCTGGGGCCCCCAGCACATCCCCGGGGCCCCCATGGTTCCCAACGTGTCCCTGGGGTCCCCAACATGTCTCCGGGGTCCCCATCATGTCCCTGGGGTCCCCAGTGCATCCCCATGGTCCCCAACATGACCCCAGGGTCCCCGACGTCCCCCATAGTCTCCAACATTTCCCTGGGGTCCCCAGCGTGTCCCCAGGGACTCCAATGCATCCTTGGGGTTCCCAGCATATCCTTGGGATCCCCAACATGTCCGTGGTGTCCCCGGTGCATCCCCATAGTCCCCAACATGTTCCTGGGGTCCCCAACACATCCCCAGGGTCCCCAACATGTCCCCAAGGTCCCCAACATGTCCCCAGGGACCCCAACATGTCCATGGGGTCTCCAGTACGTCCCCATGGTCCCCAACATGTCCCCGAGGTCTCCAACACATCCCCAGGGTCCCCAACATATCCTTGAGGTCCCCAGGGCATTCCCGGGGTCCCCAACATGTCCCCAGGGTCCCCACTGCAACGGGGCCCAGCACCCACCCGGTGGCAGCACCGTCCCTGTCCTGGGCAGCGCCACCGGGTGCCACCGAAGTGACCCTGCTGTCCCCATGGTGCTGTCCCCATGGTGCTGTCCCCTCCCCGCTGTCCCCATGGTGCTGTCCCCACGGTGTTGCCCCCATGGTGCTGTCCCTGACCCCACTGTCCCCATGGTGCTGTCCCCACGGTGCTGTCCCCTCCCCGCTGTCCCCATGGTGCTGTCCCCACGGTGTTGTCCCCACGGTGTTGTCCCCATGGTGCTGTCCCCTCCCTGCTGTCCCTGACCCCGCTGTCCCCACGGTGCTGTCCCCGACCCCGCCGTCCCCTCCCCGCAGGATGCTGCACATGGACCGGCGCATCCTGCAGAACGCGGTGCGCAACGTGCTGGACGGGGAGCTGCTGAACCGCTACCTCTACCTCAGCACCATGGAGCGCGGCGAGCTGGCCAAGAAGATCGGCACCACGCCCGACATCGTGAGCGGGGCCAAGCTGGGGGGTGCTGCTGGGGGGTGGGGCTGTGGGGCAGAGCTGTGGGGCAGGGCCGTGGGGTAGAGCTATGGGGCAGGGCTGTGGGGCAGGGCCATGGGGTAGAGCTGTGGGGTAGAGCTGTGGGGCAGGACCATGGGGCAGAGCTGTGGGGTGGTGCTGTGGGGTAGAGCTGTGGGGCAGGGCCGTGGGGTGGTGCTATGGGGCAGCACTAAGGGGCAGATCCATGGGGTAGGGCTGTGGGGTAGAGCTGTGGGGGGGGTGCTATGGGGTGGGGCTGTAGGGCAGGGCTGTGGGGCAGGGTTGTGGGGCAGGGCTATGGGGCAGGGCTGTGGGGCAGAGCTATGGGGTGGTGCTGTGGGGCAGGGCCATGGGGTAGAGCTGTGGGGCAGGGCTGTGGGGTAGGGCTGTGTGGGGCAGGGCTGTGGGGTGGTGCTATGGGGTAGAGCTGTAGGGTGGTGCTATGGGGCAGCACTGAGGGACGGGGCTGTAGGGTGGGGTTGTGGGGCAGGGCCATGGGGTAGAGCTGTGGGGCAGCGCTATGGGGCGGTGCTGTGGGGACAGGCTGTGGGGTGGTGCTATGGGGCAGGGCCATGGGGCAGTGCTGTGGGGCAGGGCCGTGGGGCAGGGCCATGGGGTTGAGCTGTGGGGCAGGGCCGTGGGGTGGTGCTATGGGGTGGTGCTATGGGGCAGGGCCATGGGGCAGGGCTGTGGGGCAGGGCCGTGGGGTGGTGCTATGGGGCAGAACACCTTGGCCCCACAGGCCCTGGCGCGCAGGGGAGCACACCACGCACTGCGCCCCACAGCTGTCACCCCCCCGCCCCACACCCTGTGCCCCCCACCCCCATGGGGCACAGCGGGACCCCCCCGACCCTACTGGGGGCCCCCCCCTGACACCACCTCCCCCCCCCCCCCCCCAGATCCTCGAGGACCTGCTGGAGATCGACCGGGTGACGGCGCACTTCTGACGCCCCCCCCCCACCCCCCCCAAGGCCCCCCACCCCCCTGGACCCCCAAATTTCTATAAAAAACCACAAAAACCGTCCCAGCGGGGCTGCAGGGCGTGTGCTCCGCCGGCCCCTCCGCGGGGGGGGGGGGGGGGCGGATTTATTGGGTTGGGGGGGGGGTAATTGGGTGTGTGGGGGGGGGCGGTTTATGGGGTGGGGGGGGTCCTCCCGCTACGCCCGCAGGTACTCGTAGATCTGCTCGCTGTGGGGCAGCAGCCCCCAGGCCGCCAGCAGGCGCAGGACGGAGGCCGTCAGCTTCATGGTGAGGGTCTCCAGCCTGGGCGCGGGGGGAGGCGTGGGGCAGACGCTCACCCCTCCACCCCCCCCCGGGGTGTGTGCGCCCCCCCCCCAAGACCCCCCCAGGACCCCCCCCCTTACCTGAGCGCCACCTCGAACTTGAGGCTCTCCCAGGCCACGCGGAGGCTGCGGACGGCGCGGAGGCCGCGGAGCCCGGGGGCGCGCTCCCCGCTCAGCCGGCCCCAGCTCCGCACGGCGCTGCGGGGTGGGCACGGGGACGATTTTAGGGGGGGGTCCCCGCATCCCCCGAGCCCCCCCCCCAGCCCCCCAGCCCCCCCGGCCCGTCCCCTCACCTCTTGGCCATGAGGAAGTAGCGGTCGACCGGGGCCCCCAGCGCCACGTTGATGCTGCGGACGGTGTTGATGTTGCGGAAGACGAGCAGCATGGGCCGGGGCAGGGCGCGCAGCACGCCCATGATGCGCTGGAAGTGGTGGGCGGCCATCTCCTGCATGTAGGCGGCCTCCTCCCGCGTCAGCACGTTGGCCAGGGCCAGCTGCCCCGCGTGCAGCGGGCGCTGCATCAGGATCTCGCAGAAGAGGAAGTAATCTGGGGGGGTAGGGGGCGGGCGCGGCACCCAAGGGGTGGGATTACGGCACCCAAGGGGTGGATTGAGGCATCCAAGAGTGGGATTATGGCACCCAAAGGGGGGATTAAGGCATCCCGTGGCACCCCGGATGGGATTACGGCACCCAAGGGGTGGATTGAGGCATCCAAGAGTGGGATTATGGCACCCAAAGGGGGGATTAAGGCATCCCGTGGCACCCCGGATGGTATTATGGCACCCAAGTGTTGGATTATAGTACCCAAAGGGGGGATTATGACACCCAAAGGGAGGATTATGGCACCCAAAGGGAGGATTATGGCACCCAAAGGGAGGATTATGGCACCCAAAGGAGAGGGATTATGGTACCCGAGGGAGCGGCAGAACCCTGAGGGGCACAGGGCAGGAAGACGGGGTTGGGAATGGGCTGAGGTTGGGGCTACAGCATCCCGAAGATTGTAGGGCAGGGGGACAGGGCTGTGGCACCTGAGGGGTGGGATTATGGCACCAAAGTGTGGGATTATGCTACCCGAGGGATGGGATTACAGCACCCAAAATTGGTTTTATGGCATCCGAGGGATAGGATTATGGCACCAGAGGTTGGGATTATGGTGTGCCAAAATTGGGATTACAGCACAAAAAAATGGGATTATGGCATCAAAGGGTGGAATTACAGCACCCATAATTGGGATTATGGCACTAAAGAGTGGTATTATTGTACCAAGGGTGGGATTATGG
Organism: Clangula hyemalis; assembly: GCA_963989345.1. Next base: position 75,778 of record CAXDIO010000002.1, read on the forward strand.
CATCCAAAGTGGGATTATGGCACTAGAAGTGGGATTACAGCACCCAAAATTGGTTTTATGGCACTAAAGGGTAGGATTGTTGTACCAAGGGTGGGATTATGGCACCGAAGGTTGGGATTACGGCACTCAAGGTTGGGATTATGGCACTAGAAGTGGGATTACGGCACCCAAAATTGGTATTACGGCACTAAAAGGCGGGATTATGGCACCCAAGGGGTGGGATTACAGCACCGTGGGGACGGCCCCGGGGACGCCTCACCCTTGACGCCCAGCTCGGCCGAGCGGCTCCTCATGGCGGCGTCATCGCGCAGCACGATGGCGCGCCACAGCTGGCACAGCGCGCTGCGGTCCCTGCGGGGGGGCCCCGGCACCGCGTTGTCACCGGCACCCCGTTGTCCCCGCGCTGTCCCCGCGTTGTCCCCGCGCTGTCCCCGCGCCCCCGGCCTCACCTCTCGCTGAGGAACTCGTAGAGGCCGTGGTCCAGCAGCACGAGCTGCGCCTTCCCGTCGGGGCCGCGCCGCACCAGCACTGCGGGACCGCGGCGGGGTGGCCACGCGGCCCCGTGTCCCTGTGTCCCCATGGCCCCATATCTGCGTGTCCCTGTGTCCCCATGGCCCTACACTCCTGTGTCCCCAAATCCCCGTGTCCCCATGGCCCCGTGTCCCTGCGTCCCCGTGTCCCTGCGTCCCCGTGTCCCCATATCCACGTGTCCCTATGTGCTATGTCCCTGTGTCCCTGTGTCCCCATGTCCATCCATCCCCATGTCCCCAAATCCTCATGTCCGTGTCCCCGTGTCCCTGCATCCCCACGTCCCCATATCCACATGTCCCGATGTCCCCATGTCCCTACATCCCTGTGTCCCCACGTCCCCATATCCACCTGTTCCTATACCCCTCCATCCCCCTGTCCCCAAGTCCCCATGTCCCTCCGTCCCCATGTCCCCAAGTCCCCATGTCCCCAAATCCCTGTGTCCATGTCCCCACACCCTCCTGTCCGCACACCCCCGTGTCCTCATCTCCCCCTGTTCCTGTCTTTGTCCCCAAGTCCCTGCATCCCTGCGTCCCCGTGTCCCAATATCCATGTCCCCATATCCCCTGTCCCCCTGTCCCCCTGTCCCTGTCCCCCTGTCCCCAAATCCCCGTCCCCGTCCCCGTACCGTTCCCCGGGTGCGGGTCTGCGTGGATGAAGCCGGTGTAGAAGATCTGCTCGGCGAACACGCGGATCAGTTTGTCGGCGGCCTGCGGGGACACAGCTCGGTCCCCCCATGTCCCTGTCCCCCCCCCCCCATTGTCCCCATTGTCCCCCCGTGTCCCCCCCACTCACGTCCTGCAGCCCCAGGCCCTGCCGCCGGATGCCCTCCACGTTGGTGATCTTGCAGCCCTCGCAGTAATCGGCCGTCAGCACCCGCTGGGGACACGGGGGGGACACGGGGGGGGACACACACGGGGGGGTGACACACACGGGGGGGGGACATGGGGTCAGCCCATGGCGGGGCTCGATGCCACCCCGCTGTCCCCAGGGCTGGATCGTCCCCAGTCCCTGCTCTGCGTGGCGCCCACCCCACAGCCCCTGTCCCCATTGTCCCCGTTCCCTGTCCCCACTGTCCCCATTGTCCTCTGGTCCCCATCGTAACCAAAGTCCCTGCCCCCTGCCCCAAATCCCTGTCCCCTGCTCCCCTACACCCCCCGTCCCCCATCCCCACGGCCCCGCAGCCCCCGTCCCCTGTCCCCTTTCCCTTGGTCCCTGTCCCCATGCCCTGGTCCCAGTGTCCCCGCAGCCCCTGTCCCCTGTCCCATGGTCCCCACCATGACCATTGTCCCCGTCCCCTGGTCCCAATTGTCCCACTGTCCCTGTCCCCATTGTCCCACTGTCCCCATCCCCATTATCCCAGTGTCTCGCTGTCCCCACTGTCCCCTTGTCCCCGTTGTCCCCCTGTCCTTGTCCCCACTGTCCTGCAGTCCCCACTGTCCCCCTATCCCTGTTGTCCCCCTGTCCCTGTCATCCTCACTGTCCCTGTCCTGCTGTCCCCATTGTCCCCATCCCCATTGTCCCCACTGTCCCCCTGTCCCCATTGTCCCCCTGTCCCGATCCCCCCTGCCCTGCGTTCCCGCAGTCCTGATGCCCCATCCTGCAGTCCCCGCTGCCCTGCTGCCCCTGTCCCCATGTCCCCACTGTCCCCATTGTCCCCGTGTCCCCACCTTGCTGCACTTGTCCCAGTGCACGCGCGGCACCACCACGTAGCTGAAGTCGCGCAGGTCGCGGGCGCAGCGCTCGGCGTTCCGCCCCTCGTTCTCAAAGTCCAGCTCCTGCGCCAGCGTCCCCTTCAGGTCCTGGGGACAGTCGCGGGAGGGGGGGGTTGAGCTGTCCCCGTACGTGTGCCCCCCACCCCCTGTCCCCCCTCCCAGTGCCCCCAGTACCTCCAGCACCCAGCTGAAGCCGAAGCTGGGGTGCATGAACTCCACGATGCGCAGCAGCAGCTGCAGCGTCCGCATGTCGCCGTCGAAGCGGTCGCGCAGGTCGATGTACTGCACCTGGGGGGGGGGGGGGGTGGATACAACCCTCTGCCCCCCCCCCCCCCGCCCCCAAAACCCCCCAAATCTCCCCGAGATCCCCCCCCCGGGCCCCCACCTTGACGGCCACCGGCGTGCCGTCCTGCAGGGTGGCGCGGTGAACCTGCGCCAGGCTGGCGGCCGCCACCGGCTCGTAGTCGAACTCCTGGAAGAGGCCGGACGCCGTCGTCTGGAAGTCCTCCAGGAACAGCTCGTCCACCTGCGGGCACGGGGGGGGACAGGGGGGACACGGGGGGGACACGGGGGGGACACAGGGGGGGACACGGGGCGGGGGAGAAACCCCTCAGTGCCTGCACTGAGCGCTGCGGCTGTCCCCACCCCGCGGCTGCAGTGTCACCGTGATGGAGACCTCGGGGTCCCCGTGCCCATGGGGTCCCCATGTCCGTGGTGTCCCCGTGCCCGTGGTGTCCCCGTGCCCACGGTGTCCCCACCCTCATGGCAGTGCCATCCCCATGGTGTCCCCATGCCCGTGGTGTCCCTGTGCCCGTGGTGTCCCCGTGGTGTCCCCGTGTCCGTGGTGTCCCTGTGATGAGGACCATGGTGTCCTCACAATGGAGACCTTGGGGTCCCCGTGCCCATGGTGTCCCCATGCCCACGGTGTCCCCATCCCCATGGCAGTGCCATCCCCATGGTGTCCCCATGCCCACGGTGTCCCCATGCCCATGGCAGTGGTGTCCCCATGATCAGGACCGTGGTGTCCTTGTGATGGAGACCTTGATGTCCCCATGCCCGTGGTGTCCTCGTGTCCGTGGTGTCCCCATGCCCATGACCACCACGGTGTCCCCACCCCCATGGCAGTGCCATCCCCGTGGTGTCCCCACGCCCACGGTGTCCCCATCCCCGTGGCAGTGCCATCCCCATGGTGTCCCCATGTCCGTGGTGTCCCCATGCCCATGGCAGTGGTGTCCCCATGATGGAGACCACAGTGTCCCCAGGTCTGTGGTGTCCCCATGCCCGTGGCAGTGCTGTCCCTGTCCCCACGATGCCCCCTACCCATGGCAGTGCCACCCCCACACCCTAATGTCCCCCCACCATCCCCACCGCCCCCTCCCCAGCCCCCCACGCCCAGGCTGTGCCACCCCACGCAGCGTCCCCACGGGGCTGCGAGGTCCCCACGCCCGCAGCCGTGGCACCGCCGTGCTCCGGGGGTCCCCACGCTGCGCCCCCATGGCCGGGACCACCCCATCCCCGTCCCCGTCCCCGTCCCCGTCCCCGTCCCCTCACCTCCCGGTGGCCGCGCTGCAGGGCGCGATCCTCCAGCACGCGCAGGGTGGCGATGTACTCGGGGGGCAGGAGGTGGTTGAAGGAGCAGAGCCCCTGGCCCAGCTTGATGTACAGCCCCCCGTTGCGCAGCGCCCCCCGCAGCAGCCGCTCGGCCGCCCGCTGGTGGCACCGCGACATCCCCGCCTGGAAGGCCGGGGAGCCCTGGGGGGGGGGGGGGGGGGCAGTGGCGGTGTCACCATCCCTAATCCCATCCCTGTCCTGCTCCCCATCCCCAATCCCAATCCCATCCCCAATCCCATCCCATCCCCGTCCCATCTCCATCCCATCCCCACCCCATCCCCAATCCCATCCATTCCCAATCCCAATCCCATCCTATCCCCATTCCATCCCCATCCCATTCTTAATGCCATCCCATCCCATCCCCAATCCCATCCCATCCCCTATCCCATCCCCATCCCCATCCCCAATCCCATCCTATCCCCATTCCCATCCCCATCCCCATCCCACCCCCAATCTCCATCCCATCTCCATCCCATCCCTAATCCCATCCCCATCCCATCCCATCCCATCCCCATCCCCGTCCCCATCCCAATCCCATTCCCATTCCCATCCCCATCCCATCCCCATTTCCATTCCCATCCCCATCCCAATCCCAATCCCAATCCCATCTCCATCCCATCCCTAACCCCATCCCACCCCCACCCCAATCCCACCCCATCCCCACCCCACAACCCCCCCCCCACCTCCTCCACCCCCCACAGCGCCACGTTGGCCGTCCACCAGTAATCCACCGAGATTTCCATGCCCACCGCCAGCGACCTGGGGACGCAAAGCGGGGAGGTTTCTCAGGGGGGTGCCCACCCCCCCCCCCCACGACCCCCCCACGACCCCCCCAGCCCCCCCCCCGTGCCCCCACCTGCCGAATCGTCCCACGCCGTCCAGCAGCAGGCGCAGGCGGCGGCGCTGGGGGGGCTCAGCCCGCAGGTAGCAGCCGGCGCCCAGGGGCAGCGCCAGCCCCAGCCCCAGCAGCAGCGGCCGCAGCACCCCCCGGCGCCGTCTGGGGGGGGGGGGAATGGTCAGGACCCCCCCCGGCACCGGGACCCCCTCCTGGCACCGGGACCCCCCCCAGCACCGGGACCCCCTCCTGGCACCGGGACCCCCTCCCGGCACCGGGACCCCCTCCCGGCACCGGGACCCCCCCCGTGCCCCCCAGGTCTCACCGTGGGGTCGCGGCGGCTCCGTGCCCGCAGGGACGCGCTGGGGGGGGCCGGGGGGGGGCTCGGCCCCCAAGTAGTGCCGGGGGGGGCCGGTAGCAGAACTGCACCTGGGGGGGGGAAAGGGATGGGGTTGGGGGGGGCACCGTGGATGGAGACACTGCTGGGATTGTGCTGGACCTATAGGAGGCCCTATAGATAGCCCTATAGGCAGCCCTATAGCCAGCCCTATAGGCAGTCCCATAGCCAGCCCTATAGCCAGCCCCACAGCTAGCGCTATAACCAGCCCCACAGCCAGCCCTATAGCTGGACCCACAGCTGGACCTATAACCAGCCCTAAAGGCAGTCCCATAGCCAGCCCCATAGCTGGACCCACAGCTAGAGCTATAACCAGCCCCACAGCCAGCCCTATAGCTAGACCTATGCTGGACCCTACAGACAGCCCTATAGCCAGCACTAGGGCTGGACCCACAGCTGGACCTATAGGTAACCCTATGGTCAGCCCTATAGCTGGATCCACAGCTGGACCTACAGCTGGACCTATAACCAGCCCTATGGCTAGCCCTATAGCCAGCCCTATAGCTGGCCCCATAGCCAGCCCAATAAGCAGCCCTGAAGCTAGACCTACAGCCAGCCCCATAGCTGGACCCACAGCTGGACCCACAGCCAGCCCTATAGCCAGCCCCATAACTGGACCCACAGCCAGACCCATAGCAGCTCTGTAGTGGGACCCAAAGCTGGACCTATAACCAGCCCTATAGCTGGACCCACAGCTGGACCCATAGCAGCTGTATAGCTGGGCTCACAGCCAGACCAGTGCCCAGCCCTATAGGCAGCCCCATAGCTGGACCCACAGCTGGACCTTTAACCAGCGCTACAGCCAGCCCTATATGTAGCCTATCCCATAGCCAACCCTATAGTCAGGCTTCTAGGCAGTCCTATAGCTGAACCCACAGCAAGGAACCATGCTGGCCCTATAGCTGGCCCCACAGCCAGCCCTATAACCGGCCCTGAAGCTGGACCTATAGCCAGCCCCATAGCTGGACCCACAGCCAGACCTATAACCAGCCCTATAGCCAGCCCCACAACTGGACCCACAGCCGGACCCATAGCAGCTCTGTAGTGGGACCCAAAGCTGGACCTACAACCAGCCCTATAGGCAGCCCCATAGCTGGACCCACAGCTGGACCTTTAACCAGCCCTATAGCCAGCCCTATATGTAGTCCTATAGCCAATCCCATAGCCAGCCCTATAGTCTATAGACTTGTAGGCAGTCCTATAGGCAGTCCTATAGCTGGACCCACAGCCAGCCCCATAGCCAGCCCCATAACTGGACCCACAGCTGGATCTATAACCGGCCCTATAGCCAGCCCTATAGCCAGCCCCATAGCCAGCCCCATAGCTGGACCCATAGCCGGACCCACAACCAGCCCTATGGGGCCCAGCCCCATAGCTGGACTGAGGGCCAGCCCCATAGCCAGCCCCATGGGGCCCTGCCCCACACCTGCCCCCCCATAGCCATTGGGACCCCCCAGCCCGGCCCCACACCAAGCCCCGCCCCCTGTACCAAGCCCCGCCCCCTCCACCAAGCTCCGCCCCCCCCGGCCCCACACGGGGGGGGGCAGAGTCCGGGGCCGGGCCCTGGGCTCAGGCTGGGGGGGGGCGGCCCCGGGGGGGTCCCGGAGCGGGGGGGGGAGGGGCCCGGGGGGGGCGGGGCCAAGGGGGGGACTCCGGGGGGGGCTCCGGAGGGGGAGGGGCGGGGGGGGGATTCCGTTGGGGGCGTTGCGGGGGGGGCGCGGGGGGGTCCCGGGACGTCCCCAACGACCCCGGGGGGGTCCCGGGGGGTTCCCCAAGGTGGGGGGGCCCCGGGGTGGGGGGAGGGGGCGGGGGGCGGGGCGGAGGGGGGATCCCCGGGGGGGGTTTCCCCGGGGGGGGGTCCCCGGGGGGTCCCGGCGCGCGCTCACCGTCCGCCGCAGCCCCATGTCCGCTGCCAGGCCACGCCCCCCACCGCCAGGCCACGCCCCCCGCGCGCCCCCATTGGCCCGCCCGCCCGCCCGGCCCCGCCCCCCGAGGCGTGCGGGCCTCGGGGAGGGGCGGGGCGGCCCCGCCCCCTCCCCGCGGTCCGGGCGCCGATTGGTCGGGGAGGTGAGGAGGGGGCGTGGCTCGGGGCCCCCTCCCGCGGCTCCCGCCGGGCGCGCCGATTGGCTGCGGGCGCGGATGGCCCGAGGGGGCGGGGCCGGGGCCACGTGGGGGCGCGGGTCACGTGCGGGGGCGGTGGGGGCGGGTCACGTGGGGGCGGCCCGGCGGGGGGGGAGGGGGGGGGGCCTGGGGGAGGTCACGTGGGGCTGGGGGGGGGAATCCCCGGGGGGCGGGGCCGGGGCGGCCACGTGGGGAGGGGGCGGGGCCTCCAAGGGGACCCCCCCGGGCGGGGGCACCCCAGGGCCCCCCTGGGGACCCCCCCCCGGTGCCGCCCCCCCCCTCACGGGTCCCCCCCCCCTCTGGCCCCGCCCCCGGCCCCACCCCCTCCAAGATGGCTGCAGGGGAGCGACGGCGGCCCCGGGACCCCCGGTACTGGGGGGGGGGGCGGGGATGGGACCCCCGGGGGGGGGCTGCTTGGGGGGCTGGGGGGCGGCCATGGGGCTGGCTGGGGGGCAGGGCTGGGGGGCCGGTTATGGGGCCGGTTATGGGGCTGGGGGTCTGACCATGGGGCAGGGCTGGGGGATGCTTGGGGGGGCTGGGAGTGGGAGTGGGGCAGGGCTGTGGGGCTGGCCATGGGGCTGGGGAGTGGGGCTGGGGGCTGTGGGGCTGGCTATGGGTCCATCTGTGGGGCTGGTTGTGGGGCAGGGCTGGGGGGCTGGCTGTGGGGCTGGGGGTCTGACTGTGGGGCTGGCTGGGGGTCAGGGCCATGGGTCTGGTTGTGGGGCTGGCCATGGGGCTGGCTGTGGGGCAGGGCTGTGGGGCTGGGGGGATGGCTATAGGGCCAGCTGTGGGGCTGGCTATGGGGCTGTGGGGCTGACCATGGGTCCGGCTGTGGGGCCGGCTGTGGGGCTGGAGTCTTGACTATGGGGCTGGCTGTGGGGCTGGCTGTGGGGCTGGGGGGTCAGCTGGGGGGTGGGGGGGGCTGGCTATGGGGCTGGCCATGGGGCAGGGCTGTGGGGCTGGGGGTCCATCCCTGGGTGCGACCCCCACCCCCTGCCCCCCCCCCAGCCCCCGTTCTCGCCCCCCCCGCCCCCGCCGCCGCCGCCGCCGCCCCCCCCCAGCCCCCGAGGAGCTGCTGGGGACCCCCCCGGGGCTGCTGCTGCTCCTCCCGGGGGCTCGGACCCCCCCCCCCCCCCGGCCCGGACAGAGCGGGGAGGGGTCCCCCCCACCCCCCCTTAGAACTCGGGGGGGGGCCGGGACCCCTTCCCCCCCTCCCCCCCCCTCCCCTTCCCAAATTTGCCCCCCGGACGCGTGGGGGTCGCGGCTGCCGCTGCCGCTGCTGCTGCGCGTCCTGGGGGCGGCCGTGGCGCAGGAGGGGGCCGTGCCCCTGCTCTGCAGGTGGGTGACAGGGGGTCGGGGGGGGGGGGTCATGGGGGGGGGGGGGGGGCAGGACCCCCCCCCCCCCACTAAACCTGTGACCCCCCCACCCCAGGGTGTCCCTGGTGTGCCGCCTGTGGCACCGCGCGGCCGCCGAGCCGGGGCTGTGGCAGCGCCTGGCCCTGGGACCCTGCCGGGACCCCCCGGCTGTGGCCGCACGGTTGGGGGCTGGAAGGTGAGGGGGGGGGGGGGGGGGCACCCCCGTGGCCCCTGGTGGCCCCCGGTGTCACCCTCGGTGTCACCTCCCAGCCCTGTGTGTGTCCCCCCCCCCCAGGCTGTGCCGGCTGCGGGAGCTCAGCCTCACCCAGTGGCTGCGCGGCGTCCCCGACGTGCTGCAGGTGGGTGCCGTGGCCCCCCCGTGGCCCCTCCGTGGCCCCACATGACCCCCCCTGACCCCCCCATGTCCCCGTGTCCCCTCTGTGCCCCCCCATGGCCCCCCATTGCCCCCCATGGCCCTGTGTCCTCCCCATGTCCCCCCCATGGCCCCACATGACCCCCCCGTGTCCCCATGTCCCCTCAGTGCCCCCACATGGCCCCCCATTGACCCCATGTCCCTGTGTCCTCCCCATGGCCCCCACATGTCCACCCCATGGCCTCCCAGTGTCCCCACATGACCTCCCCTATATCCCCGTGTCCCCCCCGTGTCCCCACATGTCCCCAGGTGTCCCCCCATCCCCACATCCCTGTGTCCCAGTGTCCCCATAGGCCCCCACCCCTACGTGTCCCCTGGTGTCCCAGTGTCCCCATGTCCCTGTGCACCCACATGTCCCCAGGTATCCCCCCCATCCCCAGGTGTCCCCACATGTCCCTATGTGTCTCGGTGTCCCCAGGTGTCCCCCTATCTTCCCATGTCCCCACATCCCCATGTGTCCCAGTGTCCCCATGTCCGCAGGTGCCCCCCCATGTCCCCCCATCCCCAAATCCACGCGTCCCATTGTCCCCATGTCCCCACACACCCCCCCGCCCCCCCAGGTGTCCCCTTGTGTCCCCAGGTGTCCCCTCACCCCCGTGCCCCCCCAGGTGTCCCCAGGTGTCCCCAGGTGTCCCCTCGCCCCCTGTGCCCCCACATGTCCCCAGGTGTCCCCCCATCCCGAAATCCACACGTCCCATTGTCCCCACGTCCCCGCACCCCCCCCCGCCCCCTGGTGTCCCTGTCCTCCCAGGTGTCCCCAGATGTCCCCAGGTGTCCCCTCACCCCCGTGCCCCCCCAGTGTCCCCTCACCCCCCAGGTGTCCCCCCATGTCCCCAGGTGTCCCCAGGTGTCCCCCAGGTGTCCCCCGGTGTCCCCTCACCCCCCAGGTGTCCCCAGGTGTCCCCTCACCGCCGTGACCCCAGGTGTCCCCTCACCCCCCAGGTGTCCCCAGGTGTCCCCTCACCCCCCAGGTGTCCCCTCACCCCCCAGGTGTCCCCAGGTGTCCCCAGGTGCCCCCAGGTGTCCCCTCACCCCCCAGGTGTCCCCAGGTGTCCCCTCACCCCCCAGGTGTCCCCTCACCCCCCAGGTGTCCCCAGGTGTCCCCAGGTGCCCCCAGGTGTCCCCTCACCCCCCAGGTGTCCCCAGGTGTCCCCTCACCCCCCAGGTGTCCCCTCACCCCCCAGGTGTCCCCAGGTGTCCCCAGGTGCCCCCAGGTGTCCCCTCACCCCCCAGGTGTCCCCAGGTGTCCCCTCACCCCCCAGGTGTCCCCTCACCCCCCAGGTGTCCCCTCACCCCCCAGGTGTCCCCAGGTGTCCCCAGGTGCCCCCAGGTGTCCCCTCACCCCCCGTGCCCCCCCCCCAGGCGCTGGCGGCCTCCTGTCCCCTGCTGTCCTCGCTGCGCCTCTGCCACTGCCGCGGGGTCACCGCCGCCGCCCTCTGCGCCCTCGGCGCCCGCTGCCCCCGGCTGCACAGCCTGCACCTGCAGGGCTCCCAGGTGGGGGGGGCGGGGGGGGCAGGGGGGGCATAGGGGACATGGGGGGGCATGGGGGACGTGGGGGGGGGTGGGGGGACACATGGGGGGGCATGGGGCACATGGGGGGGCATGGGGATATGGGAGGGGGGACGTGGGGACATAGGGGACACATGGGGATGTGGGGATGTGGGGGGGGAACGTGGGGGTGTGGGGGGGGACATGGAGGTCGTAGGGGACACGTGGAGGTGTGGGGGGACACATGGGGATGTGGGGGTCACAGGGGGCATGGGGATATGGGAGGGGGGACGTGGGGGTTGTAGGGGACACGTGGGGGGTGGGGGGACACATGGGGACGTGGGGGTCACAGAGGGCATGGGGATGTGGGAGGGGGGACGTGGGGGTCATAGGGGACGGGGGGGGTGGGGGACATGTGGGGATGTGGGGGGACACATCAGGGTATGGGGGGACACAGGGGACATGGGGATGTGGGAGGGGGGACGTGGGGGTCGTAGGGGACACGTGGGGGGTGGGGGACACAGGGGACATGGGGATGGGGGAGGGGGACGTGGGGGCATGGGGGGGTACATGGGGGTGTGGGGGGATATGGGGACACGGGGACATGAGGATATGGGACAGGGACACATGGGGACATAGGAGACACATGGGGGTGTGGGAGGGGGGACGTGGGGGTCATAGGGGACACGTGGGGACATGGGGGGACACATGGGGACGTGGGGGACATGGGGACACAGGGGGACGTGTGGATATGGGATGGGGGGACATAGGGACATGGGGGGACGCGTGGGGGTGCGGGGGGGACACAGGGGATATGGGGTCATGGGGACACGTGGGGGCGTGGGGGGGGGACACATGGGAAGGACCCAGGGCAAGATGTGGGGACACCTGGGGGGGGGGCACGGGGGTGACCGGGGGGTTATTATGGGGCTGTGGCCCCCCCGGTGCTGCCCCGCAGGTGGAGGCCGGGGCCGTGCCCAAGTTCCTGGGGGTGGGGGGCGCGCGGCTGCGCCGCCTGTGGCTGAGCTGCGGCCCCCGCACCAGCGCCGTGCTGGCCTCGCTGGCGGTGAGTGGGGACCTGGGGGGGGGGTCCCGGGGGGGGGGGGGTCCCGGCGGTGCCGTCACCCCCCCCCCCCACCGTGTCCCTGTCCCCACAGGGGGGGAGCTGCCCCCAGCTGGAGCTGCTGGAGGTGGACGCGGGGCGGCAGCGCAGCCCCCACCCGCTGCAGGTCCCCGTGGAGCAGCTGCAGGCGGCCTGCCCTCAGCTGCAGGTACCCCCCCGTGGGCACCCCCCCATCAGCACCCCCCCGTGGGCACCCCCCCATCAACACCCCCCGCGGGCACCCCCCCGTGGGCACCCACCCATGGGCACCCACCCATGGGGCTCCCACCCATGGGGTCCCCTCCATGGAGCACCCACCCATGGGGTGATCCCCCCCCCCCCCCCATGGGCATCCTTCTGGGGGGCTCCCACCCATGGGGCACCCATAGGACACCCCCCCTAGGCTCCCACCCACAGGGCACCCACCTGAGAAGCTCCCACCTGTGGGCCCCCCACCCAAGGGACTCCCCCCGTGGGCTCCCTCCCACCCATGGGCCCCCTACCCACAGACACCCCTTCGTGGGGCTCCCCCCCAAGTCCCCCACCCATGGGGCACCCACCTGCGAAACTCCCACCCATGGGTCCCCCACCCAAGGGACTCCACCTGTGGGCTCCCCCCAGGTCCCCCACCCATGAGACCCCCACCCATGGGCCCCCCACCCAAGGGATTCCCCCTGTGGGCTCCCTCCCACCCATGGGTCACCCACCCAGGGACACCCCTTTGTAGGGTGCCCCCCCGACCCCCCACCCATGGGTGATCTCCCACCCCTGGGGCACCCATCGATGGGGCACCCACCTGTGAAACTCCCACCCGTGGGCCCCCCACCCAAGGGACTCCCCCCGTGGGCTCCCTCCCACCCATGGGGCACCCCACCTATGAAACTCCCACCCATGGGGCACCCACCCATGGACACCCCTCTGTGGGGCTCCCCCCCTGACCCCCCACCCATGGGCCCCCCACCCAAGGGACTCCCCCCATGGGCTCCCTCCCACCCATGGGGCACCCACCCATGGACACCCCTCTGTGGGGCTCCCCCCCTGATCCCCCACCCATGGGGCACCCACCTGAGAAGCTCCCACCCATGGGCCCCCCACCCAAGGGGCTCCCACCCAAGGGACTCCACCTGTGGGCTCCCTCCCACCCATGGGTCCCCACCCATGGGGCACCCACCTGAGAAGCTCCAACCCATGGACCCCCACCCATGGGCACCCCTCTGTGGGACTCCCCCCACGGATTCCCCCACCCACACCCCCCACTCCCCCCGTGCGCCCCCCAGGTGCTGCGGCTGCTGAACGTCTCCTGGTGGCCCGGGCGGCCCCGCGGTCGCCGCTGGCCCCCGGCTTCCCGCAGCTGCAGGAGCTGAGCCTGGCCACGGCCACCGGCGGCGGCGGCACCGGCGACGCCGTCCTGCAGCGCCTGCTGCGCGCCTCCCCCCGCCTGCGCCTCCTCGACCTGCGCGGCTGCGCCCGCGTCTCGCCGCGCGCCCTGCTCAGCCTGCCCTGCGCCGGTGAGAGCTGGGGGGACGGGGGGGGGGGGGATGTGGGGACAGGGGGGGATGTGTTGGGCCATGATGGTTGTGTTGGGTGGGTGGCACTGTGCCATTTTGGCGGTGCCATGCCGTGCCATGTTGGATGTGTTGAGTGGGTGGCACCATGCCATTTGGGCTGTGCCGTGCCGTGCCGTACCATGTTGGTTGTGTTGGTCGGGCTCTACCATGCCGTTTTGGCTGTGCCGTGCCAGGCTGTGCCGTGCTGTGCCACGTTGTTGTGTTGGTCAGGCTCTATCGTGACATTTTGGCTGTGCCAGGCCGGGCTGGGCCATGCCATACCATGTTGGTTGTGTTGAGTGGGTGGCACCGTGCCATTTGGGCTGTGCCGTGCCGTACCATACCACGCTGGTTGTGGTGGGTGGGATCTACCATGCCGTTTTGGCCGTGCCGTGCTGGGCTATGCCATGCCAGGCTGTGCCGTGCTGTGCCATGCCACGCTGTACCACGTTGGTTGTGTTGGGTGGGTGGCACCGTGCCATTTGGGCTGTGCCATTCCATGCCATACCACGTTGGTTGTGTTGGGTGGGCTGTGCCGTGCCGTGCCACATTGGTTGTGCTGGGCCAGCTGTGCCATGCCATTGCTGTACCATGTTGGTTGTGTTGGGTGAGCTCTACCATGCCATTCTGGCTGTGCCGTGCCTGGGCTGTGCCATGCCATGTTGGTTGTGTTGGTCGGGCTCTACCTTGCCATTTGGATGGGCCATGCAAGGCTGTGCCATGCCATACCACGTTGGTTGTGTTGGGTGGGTGGCACCGTGCCATTTGGGCTGTGCCATGCCATGCCACATTGGCTGTGTTGGTTGGGCTCTGCTGTGCCAGGCTGTGCCGTGCCAGGCTGGGCCATGTTGTGCCATGTTGGTTGTGTTGGTCGGGCTCTATCGTGACATTTTGGCTGTGCCATGCTGTGCTGTGCCATGCCACGCTGTGCCATGCCATACCACGTTGGTTGTGTTGGTCAGGCTGTGCCATGTTGGTTGTGCTGGGCCAGCTGTGCCATGCCACACTGTACCACGTTGGTTGTGTTGGTCGGGCTCTACCGTGCCATTTTGGCTGTGCCATGCTGGGCTGTGCTGTGCCATGCCACATTGGTTGTTCTGGGCCAGCTGTGCCGTGCTGTGCCACGCTGCACCATGTTGGTTGTGTTGGGTGGCTGGCACCGTGCCGTTTTGGCTGTGCCATGGCGTGCTGGGGCTGTGCCATGCCACATTGGTTGTGTTGGTTGGGCTATACCGTGCCATTTTGGCGGTGCCATGCCGTGCCATGTTGGTTGTGTTGAGTGGGTGGCACCGTGCCATTTGGGCTGTGCCGTGCCGTGCCGTGCCACGTTGGTTGTGTTGGTCGGGCTCTACCATGCCATTTTGGCTGTGCCGTGCTGGGCTGTGCCATGCCAGGCTGTGCCGTGCTGTGCTGTGCCACGCTGTACCATGTTGGTTGTGTTGGGTGGGCTGCACCATGCCATTTGGGCTGTGCCATGCCATGCCACGTTGGCTGTGTTGGTAGGGCTCTGCTGTGCCAGGCTGTGCCGTGCCAGGCTGGGCCATGTTGTGCCACGTTGGTTGTGTTGGTCGGGCTCTATCGTGACATTTTGGCTGTGCCAGGCCAGGCTGGGCCATGCCATACCATGTTGGTTGTGTTGGGTGGGCGGCACTGTGCCATTTGGGCTGTGCCGTGCCAGGCTGTGCCATGTTGTGCCACGCTGGTTGTGTTGGGTGGGTGGCACGTGCCATTTGGGCTGTGCCATTCCATGCCATACCACGTTGGTTGTGTTGGGTGGGCTGTGCCGTGCCGTGCCACATTGGTTGTGCTGGGCCAGCTGTGCCATGCCATGCTGTACCACGTTGGTTGTGTTGGGGTGAGCTCTACCATGCCATTCTGGCTGTGCCGTGCTGGGCTGTGCCATGCCAGGCTGTGCCATGCCATACCACGTTGTTTGTGTTGGGTGGGCTGTACCGTGCCATTTGGGCTGTGCCATGCCATGCCATGCCATGTTGGTTGTGTTGGTCGGGCTCTATCATGACATTTTGGCTGTGCCAGGCTGGGCTGGGCCATGCCATACCATGTTGGTTGTGTTGGGTGGGCTGTACCGTCCCATTTGTGCTGTGCCATGCCATGCCATGCCATGTTGGTTGTGTTGGTCGGGCTCTACCGTGCCATTTGGATGGGCCATGCCAGGCTGGGCCGTGCCGTACCATGTTGGTTGTGTTGGGTGAGTGGCACTGTGCCATTTGGGCTGTGCCATGCCATACCACATTGGCTGTGTTGGTTGGGCTCTACCGTGCCATTTTGGCTGTGCCATGCTGTGCTGTGCCATGCCAGGCTGTGCCATGTTGTACCACGTTGGTTGTGTTGGGTGGGCTGCACCATGCATTTGGGCTGTGCATGCTGGGCTGTGCTGTGCCATGCCACATTGGTTGTGTTGGTCGAGCTCTACCGTGCCATTTGGGCTGTGCCATGCTGTGCTGTGCCATGCAGGCTGGGCTGTGCCATGTTGTACCACCGTTGGTTGTGTTGGGTGGGCTGCACCGTGCCTTTATGGCCGTGCCATGCTGTGCCGTGCCAACCGTGCTGTGCCAACCGTGCCATGCTGGCCGGGCCGTGCTGTGCCATGCCAGGCTGTGCCATGTCAACCACCTCATGTTGGCTTTGCCGTGCCATGCCATGCCGTGCTGGCCATGCCGTGCCAACCGTGCTGTGCCAACTGTGCCACGCTGGCCGTGCCGTGCTGTGCCACGCCGTGCTGGCTGCACCACCTCAATCACCCCATGTTGGCCCTGCTGT
This sequence comes from Clangula hyemalis, assembly GCA_963989345.1. Next base: position 91,692 of record CAXDIO010000002.1, read on the forward strand.
GCCATGCCATGCCGTGCCAGCCATGTTGTGCTGTGCCGTGCCATGCCAACCACACCATGCCAACTGTGCCATGTAGTCCACACCATGCCATGCCACGTCCATGCCATATCCATGGTGCCACGCTGTGCCGTGCCACGCTGTGCCAACCACTCCATGCCACCTGTGCCACATTGACCACACCACTCCATGCCACGTCATGCCATATCCATGGTGTCACGCTGTGCCATGCCATGCTGTGCCAACCACACCATGCCAACTGTGCCATACTGACCACACCACAACCTGCTATGTCAAATCCATGGTGCCACACTGTGCCACGCCGTGCTGTGCCACGCTGTGCCAACCACTCCATGCCACCTGTGCCACACTGACCACACCACGCCATGCCATGCCATATCCATGGTGCCACGCTGTGCCATGCCAACTGTGCCAAGCTGACCATGACACACCACGCCTTGTCATACCCGTGGTGCCACACTGTGCCACGCTGTAGTGTGCCAACCATACCATGCCAACTGTGCCATACTGACCACACTGTGCCAAGCCATATCCTGGTGCCACACTGTGCCACACCACACTGTGCCGTGACAACCACACCATGCCACCTGTGCCACATTAACCACACCACGCCATGCCATATCCGTGGTGCCATGCCATGCTGTGCCATGGCCAACCACACCATGCCAACTGTGCCATGTTGTCCACACCGTGCCATGCCGTGTCATATCCATGGTGCCACGCTGTGTCATACACACTGTGCCATGCCATGCCATGCTGTGCCGTGCCGTGCCAACCACTCCGTGCCACCCGTGCCACATTGGCCACACCATGCCATGCCATATCCATGGCACCACGCTGTGCCATGCCAACTGTGCCAACCACACCATGCTCAACCGTGCCACGTTGACCACACCACGCCATGCCATATCCATGGTGCCGTGCCGTGCCGTGCCGTGCCGTGCCACCCCGTGCCACCCCGTGCCCCTCGCACCTCCCCAAGCACCCCGCGCTGACCCCGCCGCCCCCTCCCCGCAGACCTGGAGCAGCTGCACTGGGGCTGCACTGCAGCGCCTGCCCCCCCCCCAGCGCCCCCCAGGGCTGCGCGGCGCTGGCCTGGCGCTGGCGCACAGCCTGCGGGAGCTCGACCTGGCCGGGCTCTGCTTCGGCGAGCAGGACCTGGCGCAGGCCCTGGCAGCCTTCGGGCCCGGCGCCCCCCTGCGCTCCCTCGACCTGGCCGGCACCAGGGTGGCCCCCCGAGGCCCTCAGGTGAGGATGGGACCCCCCCCCCCCTGGGAATGGGGTGGGGGGGGGGTGGTGGGGTGGGGGTCCCATCCTTGGGTGCTGGGAGGGGTCTGGGGGTCCTCATCCTGGAGGGTCTGGGGGTCCCCTGGGGGGGTCCAGGGGTCCCCATCCTTGGGTGCTGGGGGAGTCTGAGGGTTCCCTGTGGGGTCCAGGTGCTCCCATCCTGGGGGTCTTGGGGTCTCTGGGGGTCTGGGTGTCCCCATCTTTGGGTACTGCGGAGGGGTCTGGGGTTCCCCATCCCGGGTGCTTGGGGGGGGTCTGGGGGTCCCCATCTTTGGGTGCTGGGGGGGGTCTGAGGGTCCCTGTGGGGTCCAGGTGCTCCCATCCTTGGGTGCTGGGAGGGGTGGGGGTCCCCATCCCCAGGTGCTTGGGAGGGGTCTGGGGGTCCCCATCCTGGGGGTCTGGGGGTCCCTATGGGGTCCCAGGTGCTCCCATCCTGGGGGGTGTTGGGGTCCCTGGGGGGTCCGGGGGTCCCCATCTTTGGGTACTGGGGGGGTCCAGGGGTCTCTGTCCCTAATTCTTTGGCTGGGGTCTGGGTGTCCCCATCCCGGGGGGGCTGGGGGGTCCCTATGGGGTCCGGGGTGTCCCCATCTTTGGGTGCTGGGGGGGTCGTGGGATCCTGTCCCTACTTCTTTTGGGCGGGGGGTGTCTGGGTCCCCCCATCCTGAGGGCTGGGGGTCCCTATAGGGTCTGGGGGTCCCCATCCTGGGGATCCTTGTGGGGTCTGATAGTCCCTGTCCCTACTCCTTGGGGGGGGGGGGGCTGGGTGTCCCCATCCTGAGGGTCTGGGGGTCCCTGTGGGGTCTGGCTGCCCCCATCTTTGGGTGCTGGGGGGCTGTCCAGGGGTCCCTGTCCCTACTTTTTGGGCCTGGGGGGGTCTGGGTGTCCCCATCCCCGGGTGTCCCCATCCCCGGGTGTCCCCATCTCCAGATTTTGGGGGGGTCCCTGCCTGTGGGTGCTTGGGGGGGACCCCTCTGAGGGGTTTGGGGGGGTCCTTGTCCCCATCCCTGGGCTCTGGGGGGGGTCTCAGTGTCCCTGTCCCCATCCCTGGGTTTGGGGGGGGGTCCTGGGGTCCCCTCTCTGGCTCTGGGGCGGGGTCCCCATCCCCATCCCTGGGCACTGGGGGGGTCCGGGGGTCCCATTACTCGCTCGGGGGGGGGGGGTCCCAGTGTCCCTGTCCCCATCCCTGGCTCTGGGGGGGGGGGGTCCCAGTGTCCCCACCCCACCCCTTGGCACTGGGGCTGTCCGGGTGTCCCCTCCCCATCTCCGGGCGCGCTCCCCATCCCCACCCTGGGCGTTGGGGTGGGTGTCGGGTGCTGCCGTACCCTGCCCCCCCCCACACCCCTCCCGACCCCCCCGTGCCCCCCCCCCCCCCCCCCCCCGTGCCCCCCCAGCGCCCTGCTGCTGCGCTGCCCGTCGCTGCTCTACCTGGACGTCTCGTCGTGCCGCCGCCTGCCCCGCGGCACCAAGCGGGCGCACCGGGGGCGCGGGGAGCTGGGGCGCTGCCTCCGCCTCCTGCTGGGGGCTGGGGTCGTGCCCGGAGCCCCCCCAGAGCCCCCCGCCCCCCAGCAGCTCCCCCACAGCCCCCCCGAGCTGCCCTGAGCGGCCGGGCAATAAAAAAGGGGTTGGGACCCGGGACCCGCGTCCGTGTGCGCCCTGGGGCAGCGTCCGGCGCCCTGACCCCACAGCTGGTGCCCGGCCCCAGTGTCCCCGGCCCAGTGGCCCCGGCCCAGTGGCCCCGGCCCAGTGCTCATCCCAGTGTCCCTATCCCCTTGTACCCGTCCCAGTGCCCATCCCCATCCCATTGCGCCCCCCTGTCCCCATCCCATTATACCCATCCCAGTGCTCATCCCAGTGTCCCCATCCCATTGCGCCCATCCAGTGCCTGTCCCCATCCCAGTGCACGTTCCCATGTCCCCATCCCACTGTACGTGTCCCAGTGCCCGTCCCCATCCCATTGCGCCCATCCCAGTGCTCATCCCAGTGTCCCCATCCCCTTGTACCCATCCCAGTGCCCGGCACCATGTCCCCATCCCATTGCACCCATCCCAGTGCCCGTCCCCATCCCATTGCGCCCATCCCAGTGCCCATCCCCATGTCCCCATCCCATTATACCCATCCAGTGCTCATCCCAGTGTCCCTATCTCATTGTACCATCCCAGTGCCCTTCTCCGTGTCCCATCCCATTGTATCCGCCCCCGTGTCCCCATCCCATTATACCCATCCCAGTGCCCATCCCCATCCCAGTGTGCTCATCCCAGTGCCCGTCCCCGTGTCCCCATCCCAGTACCTGTCCCCATGTCCCCATCCCATTGTGCTCATCCCCGTGTCCCCATCCCCTTGTACCTATCCCAGTGCCCATCCCCCATCCCATTGCACCCATCCCAGTGCCTGCCCCCATCCCACTGTGCCTGTCCCAGTGCCCATCCCTGTGGCCCCATCCCATTGTACATGTCCCAGTGTCTGTCCCCATCCAGTGCCTGTCCCCAGTCCCATCCCATTATACCCATCCCAGTGCCCATCCCCATCCAGTTGCACCCATCCCAGTGCCTGTCCCCATCCCAGTGCACCCATCCCAGTGCCTGTCCCAGTGGCCTGTCCCAGTGCCTGTCCTCTGATGCCCACCCCAGTGCCCCCCCCCAGTGCCCACTGCACCCATCCCCATGCACCCATCCAGCTGGTCTTGTCCCAGTGTGCCCATACCGGTGTGCCATACTGGTGTATTCATACCAGTGTACCCATACTGGTGTACTCATGCCAGTGTGCCCATACTGGTGTGCGCATACTGGTGTGCCCACACTGCATACCCATCATCCTGGTGCCCCCATCCTGGTGCACTCATCCCAGTGCCCCCATCTCCGTCCCCCTGTGCCCATCCCAGTGCCCCCCAGTGCCACCAGGACCTTTCCCAGTTCCGGAGCAGCCCCAGTGGCACCGAGGGACTGGGAGGGGGGGGGCCCGTGGGACCCCAAGGCTGCGGCACCACCACCACCAGCCCCCCCCCCACCGAACTGGGATGGCCCCACGCTGCCCCCCCCATGTCCCCCCCGTGTCCCCACCATGTCCCCAGTGTCCCCCATCCCTCTCCCCACCGTGTCCCTGTCCCCCCCCCCATGTCCCCAGTGTCCCCATCCCCACCGGCCCCATCCTGCCCCCCCCCAGCCTCCTCTTCCTCTCCCCCCTCATCCTCACTGGGGGCTCCTCCGCAGCCCCCCACGGGACCGGGCACCCCGGGGCTTGGTCACAGCCATGGGGGGGGGCACTGGGGACACGGGGGGCACCGGAGACATGGGGGGGTTGGGGGGGGGACAGGATCCATGGGGTATGGGCATGGGGGGGCACAAGGACACCTGGGGGTCCTGGGGGGCCATGGGGTGCCGGGGGGGGGGCACAAGGTCCAGGGGGTCCATGGGGGCGTATGGGGCAGAGGGGGGACACGGGGCCCTGGGGAGCACTGGGGGGGGGGGCCGTGACCCCCCCAGCTGGGCTGGTGGGGGGGGGGGATAAGGATGTGCCCCCCCCCCCGTGGGCTGGGTGATGTGGGGCTGGGCTGGGCACCAGGGGGGTGGCACACACGGGGGGGGGGGCACTAGTGCAGTGCCACCAAGGGGGTGGCACCATTGAGATGTCACCAAGGGGGTGTCCGGTGGGGGGGGGGGGGTGACACCAGTGGGTGGTCGTTATGGGGGTGTCACCAGTGGGGTGTCGCTATTGGGATGCCACTTCTGGGGTGTCACCAAGGGGGTGCCACCAATGCAGTGTCATTAAGGGGTGTCACCAATGGGTGTCACCAGTGGGGGTGGGGGGCGCTTTTGGGGTGCCACCCACCACGGGGGGTGTGACCACTGGGGTGCCATTAATGGGGGTGCCACCACTTGGGGTCCCCATTTGCTCCCCCCCCCCACCTGCGGCTCTCCCCCCCCCCAGTGCTGGCCAGGGGCGCAGCCCCCCCACTGGGTCCTGGTGCTGGGCGTGCAAGGGGGGGTGTGCAAAGCGTGCAATAACACCGGGTGTGCAACAGCGGGCGTGCAACGGCGCCGTGCAGCCCCCCCCCCCCCCGCCCCCTCCCTGCGCCCCCCCCCCCCGCCCCGCAGCGCCCCGGCCCAGGACAAAGGGGCCGCAGCCGGGCCCGCACGGATGGAAATGAGGGGGCGGGGCGGGGGGGGGGTGAGGGGGGGGGGGGGGGGGTGTGAGCTCGTGCACGCGCGTGTGAACGTGTCCGTGTGCGTGTTCCCTGCATGCACACGCGTGTGTCTGCGTGTGAGCGTGTGCAGGCACGGGCAGGGCTGTGTGTGTGTGGTGTGTGCATGAGCGTGTGCAAGAGTGTGTGTGTGCACATTTGCACGCATGTTTGCACACATGGATGCGTGGGGTCTGCTTGTGTGTGTGTGTGTGCATGTGCCAGTGTTGGAGCAGGCGTGTCCATGTGTGTGCGTGTCCATGTGCACATCCCCTGCATGCACACGCATGTGTCTGCGTGTGAGCGTGTGCAGGTGCGGGCAGGGCTGTGTGTGTGTGAGCATGGCAGGGGATGTGTAATGTGTGCAAAGGCATGTGCAAGTGTGTGTGTGTGTGTGCACATTTGCATGCATGCTTGCACGCATGGATGTGTGGGGGCTGCATGTGTGTGTGTGTGTGCAAGTGCCTGTGTTGGAGCAGGTGTGTGCATGTGTGTGCGTGTCCATGTGCACATCCCCTGCGTGCACACACACGTGTCTGCGTGTGAGCGTGTGCAGGCACAGGCAGGGCTGTGTGTGTGTGGTGTGTGCATGAGCGAGTGCAAGTGCATGTGCACATTTGTACGCGTGTTTGCACACATGGATGTGTGGGGTCCACTTGTGTGTGTGTGCACGTGCCAGTGTTGGAGCAGGTGCAAGTGTATGTGTGTGTGTGAGTATGTGCATGTCTCCTGCATGCACACGTGTGTGTCTGCGTGTGAGCGTGTGCAGGCACGGGCAGGGCTGTGTGTGTGTGAGCATGGCAGTGGCGTGTAATGTGTGTGTGAGCATATGCATGAGCATGTGCAAGTGTGTGCACGTCTGGGCTCGTGTTTGTGCACACGGATGCGTGGGGTCCGCTTGTGTGTGTGTGTGTGTGCACGTGCCTGTGTTGGAGCAGGTGTGTGCGTGTGTGTGCGTGTCCATGTGCACGTCCCCTGCGTGCACACACGTGTCTGCGTGTGAGCATGTGCAGACACAGGCAGGGCTGTGTGTGTGTGAGCATATGCGTGAGCATGTGCAAGTGCGTGTGTGTGCACATTTGCACGCATGTTTGCACAGACAGATGC
>OZ022428.1:2500-12500 GCA_963989345.1 Clangula hyemalis
CTAACCCTAACCCTAACCCTAACCTAACCCTAACCCTAACCCTAACCCTAACCCTAACCCTAACCCTAACCCCTAACCCTAACCCTAACCCTAACCCTAACCCTAACCCTAACCCTAACCCTAACCCTAACCCTAACCCTAACCCTAACCCTAACCCTAACCCTAACCTAACCCTAACCCTAACCCTAACCCTAACCCTAACCCTAACCCTAACCCTAACCCTAACCCTAACCCTAACCCTAACCCTAACCCTAACCCTAACCCTAACCCTAACCCTAACCCTAACCCTAACCCTAACCCTAACCCTAACCCTAACCCTAACCCTAACCCTAACCCTAACCCTAACCCTACCCTAACCCTAACCCTAACCCTAACCCTAACCCTAACCCTAACCCTAACCCTAACCCTAACCCTAACCCTAACCCTAACCCTAACCCTAACCCTAACCCTAACCCTAACCCTAACCCTAACCCTAACCCTAACCCTAACCCTAACCCTAACCCTAACCCTAACCCTAACCCTAACCCTAACCCTAACCCTAACCCTAACCCTAACCCTAACCCTAACCCTAACCCTAACCCTAACCCTAACCCTAACCCTAACCCTAACCCTAACCCTAACCCTAACCCTAACCCTAACCCTAACCCTAACCCTAACCCTAACCCTAACCCTAACCCTAACCCTAACCCTAACCCTAACCCTAACCCTAACCCTAACCCTAACCCTAACCCTAACCCTAACCCTAACCCTAACCCTAACCCTAACCCTAACCCTAACCCTAACCCTAACCCTAACCCTAACCCTAACCCTAACCCTAACCCTAACCCTAACCCTAACCCTAACCCTAACCCTAACCCTAACCCTAACCCTAACCCTAACCCTAACCCTAACCCTAACCCTAACCCTAACCCTAACCCTAACCCTAACCCTAACCCTAACCCTAACCCTAACCCTAACCCTAACCCTAACCCTAACCCTAACCCTAACCCTAACCCTAACCCTAACCCTAACCCTAACCCTAACCCTAACCCTAACCCTAACCCTAACCCTAACCCTAACCCTAACCCTAACCCTAACCCTAACCCTAACCCTAACCCTAACCCTAACCCTAACCCTAACCCTAACCCTAACCCTAACCCTAACCCTAACCCTAACCCTAACCCTAACCCTAACCCTAACCCTAACCCTAACCCTAACCCTAACCCTAACCCTAACCCTAACCCTAACCCTAACCCTAACCCTAACCCTAACCCTAACCCTAACCCTAACCCTAACCCTAACCCTAACCCTAACCCTAACCCTAACCCTAACCCTAACCCTAACCCTAACCCTAACCCTAACCCTAACCCTAACCCTAACCCTAACCCTAACCCTAACCCTAACCCTAACCCTAACCCTAACCCTAACCCTAACCCTAACCCTAACCCTAACCCTAACCCTAACCCTAACCCTAACCCTAACCCTAACCCTAACCCTAACCCTAACCCTAACCCTAACCCTAACCCTAACCCTAACCCTAACCCTAACCCTAACCCTAACCCTAACCCTAACCCTAACCCTAACCCTAACCCTAACCCTAACCCTAACCCTAACCCTAACCCTAACCCTAACCCTAACCCTAACCCTAACCCTAACCCTAACCCTAACCCTAACCCTAACCCTAACCCTAACCCTAACCCTAACCCTAACCCTAACCCTAACCCTAACCCTAACCCTAACCCTAACCCTAACCCTAACCCTAACCCTAACCCTAACCCTAACCCTAACCCTAACCCTAACCCTAACCCTAACCCTAACCCTAACCCTAACCCTAACCCTAACCCTAACCCTAACCCTAACCCTAACCCTAACCCTAACCCTAACCCTAACCCTAACCCTAACCCTAACCCTAACCCTAACCCTAACCCTAACCCTAACCCTAACCCTAACCCTAACCCTAACCCTAACCCTAACCCTAACCCTAACCCTAACCCTAACCCTAACCCTAACCCTAACCCTAACCCTAACCCTAACCCTAACCCTAACCCTAACCCTAACCCTAACCCTAACCCTAACCCTAACCCTAACCCTAACCCTAACCCTAACCCTAACCCTAACCCTAACCCTAACCCTAACCCTAACCCTAACCCTAACCCTAACCCTAACCCTAACCCTAACCCTAACCCTAACCCTAACCCTAACCCTAACCCTAACCCTAACCCTAACCCTAACCCTAACCCTAACCCTAACCCTAACCCTAACCCTAACCCTAACCCTAACCCTAACCCTAACCCTAACCCTAACCCTAACCCTAACCCTAACCCTAACCCTAACCCTAACCCTAACCCTAACCCTAACCCTAACCCTAACCCTAACCCTAACCCTAACCCTAACCCTAACCCTAACCCTAACCCTAACCCTAACCCTAACCCTAACCCTAACCCTAACCCTAACCCTAACCCTAACCCTAACCCTAACCCTAACCCTAACCCTAACCCTAACCCTAACCCTAACCCTAACCCTAACCCTAACCCTAACCCTAACCCTAACCCTAACCCTAACCCTAACCCTAACCCTAACCCTAACCCTAACCCTAACCCTAACCCTAACCCTAACCCTAACCCTAACCCTAACCCTAACCCTAACCCTAACCCTAACCCTAACCCTAACCCTAACCCTAACCCTAACCCTAACCCTAACCCTAACCCTAACCCTAACCCTAACCCTAACCCTAACCCTAACCCTAACCCTAACCCTAACCCTAACCCTAACCCTAACCCTAACCCTAACCCTAACCCTAACCCTAACCCTAACCCTAACCCTAACCCTAACCCTAACCCTAACCCTAACCCTAACCCTAACCCTAACCCTAACCCTAACCCTAACCCTAACCCTAACCCTAACCCTAACCCTAACCCTAACCCTAACCCTAACCCTAACCCTAACCCTAACCCTAACCCTAACCCTAACCCTAACCCTAACCCTAACCCTAACCCTAACCCTAACCCTAACCCTAACCCTAACCCTAACCCTAACCCTAACCCTAACCCTAACCCTAACCCTAACCCTAACCCTAACCCTAACCCTAACCCTAACCCTAACCCTAACCCTAACCCTAACCCTAACCCTAACCCTAACCCTAACCCTAACCCTAACCCTAACCCTAACCCTAACCCTAACCCTAACCCTAACCCTAACCCTAACCCTAACCCTAACCCTAACCCTAACCCTAACCCTAACCCTAACCCTAACCCTAACCCTAACCCTAACCCTAACCCTAACCCTAACCCTAACCCTAACCCTAACCCTAACCCTAACCCTAACCCTAACCCTAACCCTAACCCTAACCCTAACCCTAACCCTAACCCTAACCCTAACCCTAACCCTAACCCTAACCCTAACCCTAACCCTAACCCTAACCCTAACCCTAACCCTAACCCTAACCCTAACCCTAACCCTAACCCTAACCCTAACCCTAACCCTAACCCTAACCCTAACCCTAACCCTAACCCTAACCCTAACCCTAACCCTAACCCTAACCCTAACCCTAACCCTAACCCTAACCCTAACCCTAACCCTAACCCTAACCCTAACCCTAACCCTAACCCTAACCCTAACCCTAACCCTAACCCTAACCCTAACCCTAACCCTAACCCTAACCCTAACCCTAACCCTAACCCTAACCCTAACCCTAACCCTAACCCTAACCCTAACCCTAACCCTAACCCTAACCCTAACCCTAACCCTAACCCTAACCCTAACCCTAACCCTAACCCTAACCCTAACCCTAACCCTAACCCTAACCCTAACCCTAACCCTAACCCTAACCCTAACCCTAACCCTAACCCTAACCCTAACCCTAACCCTAACCCTAACCCTAACCCTAACCCTAACCCTAACCCTAACCCTAACCCTAACCCTAACCCTAACCCTAACCCTAACCCTAACCCTAACCCTAACCCTAACCCTAACCCTAACCCTAACCCTAACCCTAACCCTAACCCTAACCCTAACCCTAACCCTAACCCTAACCCTAACCCTAACCCTAACCCTAACCCTAACCCTAACCCTAACCCTAACCCTAACCCTAACCCTAACCCTAACCCTAACCCTAACCCTAACCCTAACCCTAACCCTAACCCTAACCCTAACCCTAACCCTAACCCTAACCCTAACCCTAACCCTAACCCTAACCCTAACCCTAACCCTAACCCTAACCCTAACCCTAACCCTAACCCTAACCCTAACCCTAACCCTAACCCTAACCCTAACCCTAACCCTAACCCTAACCCTAACCCTAACCCTAACCCTAACCCTAACCCTAACCCTAACCCTAACCCTAACCCTAACCCTAACCCTAACCCTAACCCTAACCCTAACCCTAACCCTAACCCTAACCCTAACCCTAACCCTAACCCTAACCCTAACCCTAACCCTAACCCTAACCCTAACCCTAACCCTAACCCTAACCCTAACCCTAACCCTAACCCTAACCCTAACCCTAACCCTAACCCTAACCCTAACCCTAACCCTAACCCTAACCCTAACCCTAACCCTAACCCTAACCCTAACCCTAACCCTAACCCTAACCCTAACCCTAACCCTAACCCTAACCCTAACCCTAACCCTAACCCTAACCCTAACCCTAACCCTAACCCTAACCCTAACCCTAACCCTAACCCTAACCCTAACCCTAACCCTAACCCTAACCCTAACCCTAACCCTAACCCTAACCCTAACCCTAACCCTAACCCTAACCCTAACCCTAACCCTAACCCTAACCCTAACCCTAACCCTAACCCTAACCCTAACCCTAACCCTAACCCTAACCCTAACCCTAACCCTAACCCTAACCCTAACCCTAACCCTAACCCTAACCCTAACCCTAACCCTAACCCTAACCCTAACCCTAACCCTAACCCTAACCCTAACCCTAACCCTAACCCTAACCCTAACCCTAACCCTAACCCTAACCCTAACCCTAACCCTAACCCTAACCCTAACCCTAACCCTAACCCTAACCCTAACCCTAACCCTAACCCTAACCCTAACCCTAACCCTAACCCTAACCCTAACCCTAACCCTAACCCTAACCCTAACCCTAACCCTAACCCTAACCCTAACCCTAACCCTAACCCTAACCCTAACCCTAACCCTAACCCTAACCCTAACCCTAACCCTAACCCTAACCCTAACCCTAACCCTAACCCTAACCCTAACCCTAACCCTAACCCTAACCCTAACCCTAACCCTAACCCTAACCCTAACCCTAACCCTAACCCTAACCCTAACCCTAACCCTAACCCTAACCCTAACCCTAACCCTAACCCTAACCCTAACCCTAACCCTAACCCTAACCCTAACCCTAACCCTAACCCTAACCCTAACCCTAACCCTAACCCTAACCCTAACCCTAACCCTAACCCTAACCCTAACCCTAACCCTAACCCTAACCCTAACCCTAACCCTAACCCTAACCCTAACCCTAACCCTAACCCTAACCCTAACCCTAACCCTAACCCTAACCCTAACCCTAACCCTAACCCTAACCCTAACCCTAACCCTAACCCTAACCCTAACCCTAACCCTAACCCTAACCCTAACCCTAACCCTAACCCTAACCCTAACCCTAACCCTAACCCTAACCCTAACCCTAACCCTAACCCTAACCCTAACCCTAACCCTAACCCTAACCCTAACCCTAACCCTAACCCTAACCCTAACCCTAACCCTAACCCTAACCCTAACCCTAACCCTAACCCTAACCCTAACCCTAACCCTAACCCTAACCCTAACCCTAACCCTAACCCTAACCCTAACCCTAACCCTAACCCTAACCCTAACCCTAACCCTAACCCTAACCCTAACCCTAACCCTAACCCTAACCCTAACCCTAACCCTAACCCTAACCCTAACCCTAACCCTAACCCTAACCCTAACCCTAACCCTAACCCTAACCCTAACCCTAACCCTAACCCTAACCCTAACCCTAACCCTAACCCTAACCCTAACCCTAACCCTAACCCTAACCCTAACCCTAACCCTAACCCTAACCCTAACCCTAACCCTAACCCTAACCCTAACCCTAACCCTAACCCTAACCCTAACCCTAACCCTAACCCTAACCCTAACCCTAACCCTAACCCTAACCCTAACCCTAACCCTAACCCTAACCCTAACCCTAACCCTAACCCTAACCCTAACCCTAACCCTAACCCTAACCCTAACCCTAACCCTAACCCTAACCCTAACCCTAACCCTAACCCTAACCCTAACCCTAACCCTAACCCTAACCCTAACCCTAACCCTAACCCTAACCCTAACCCTAACCCTAACCCTAACCCTAACCCTAACCCTAACCCTAACCCTAACCCTAACCCTAACCCTAACCCTAACCCTAACCCTAACCCTAACCCTAACCCTAACCCTAACCCTAACCCTAACCCTAACCCTAACCCTAACCCTAACCCTAACCCTAACCCTAACCCTAACCCTAACCCTAACCCTAACCCTAACCCTAACCCTAACCCTAACCCTAACCCTAACCCTAACCCTAACCCTAACCCTAACCCTAACCCTAACCCTAACCCTAACCCTAACCCTAACCCTAACCCTAACCCTAACCCTAACCCTAACCCTAACCCTAACCCTAACCCTAACCCTAACCCTAACCCTAACCCTAACCCTAACCCTAACCCTAACCCTAACCCTAACCCTAACCCTAACCCTAACCCTAACCCTAACCCTAACCCTAACCCTAACCCTAACCCTAACCCTAACCCTAACCCTAACCCTAACCCTAACCCTAACCCTAACCCTAACCCTAACCCTAACCCTAACCCTAACCCTAACCCTAACCCTAACCCTAACCCTAACCCTAACCCTAACCCTAACCCTAACCCTAACCCTAACCCTAACCCTAACCCTAACCCTAACCCTAACCCTAACCCTAACCCTAACCCTAACCCTAACCCTAACCCTAACCCTAACCCTAACCCTAACCCTAACCCTAACCCTAACCCTAACCCTAACCCTAACCCTAACCCTAACCCTAACCCTAACCCTAACCCTAACCCTAACCCTAACCCTAACCCTAACCCTAACCCTAACCCTAACCCTAACCCTAACCCTAACCCTAACCCTAACCCTAACCCTAACCCTAACCCTAACCCTAACCCTAACCCTAACCCTAACCCTAACCCTAACCCTAACCCTAACCCTAACCCTAACCCTAACCCTAACCCTAACCCTAACCCTAACCCTAACCCTAACCCTAACCCTAACCCTAACCCTAACCCTAACCCTAACCCTAACCCTAACCCTAACCCTAACCCTAACCCTAACCCTAACCCTAACCCTAACCCTAACCCTAACCCTAACCCTAACCCTAACCCTAACCCTAACCCTAACCCTAACCCTAACCCTAACCCTAACCCTAACCCTAACCCTAACCCTAACCCTAACCCTAACCCTAACCCTAACCCTAACCCTAACCCTAACCCTAACCCTAACCCTAACCCTAACCCTAACCCTAACCCTAACCCTAACCCTAACCCTAACCCTAACCCTAACCCTAACCCTAACCCTAACCCTAACCCTAACCCTAACCCTAACCCTAACCCTAACCCTAACCCTAACCCTAACCCTAACCCTAACCCTAACCCTAACCCTAACCCTAACCCTAACCCTAACCCTAACCCTAACCCTAACCCTAACCCTAACCCTAACCCTAACCCTAACCCTAACCCTAACCCTAACCCTAACCCTAACCCTAACCCTAACCCTAACCCTAACCCTAACCCTAACCCTAACCCTAACCCTAACCCTAACCCTAACCCTAACCCTAACCCTAACCCTAACCCTAACCCTAACCCTAACCCTAACCCTAACCCTAACCCTAACCCTAACCCTAACCCTAACCCTAACCCTAACCCTAACCCTAACCCTAACCCTAACCCTAACCCTAACCCTAACCCTAACCCTAACCCTAACCCTAACCCTAACCCTAACCCTAACCCTAACCCTAACCCTAACCCTAACCCTAACCCTAACCCTAACCCTAACCCTAACCCTAACCCTAACCCTAACCCTAACCCTAACCCTAACCCTAACCCTAACCCTAACCCTAACCCTAACCCTAACCCTAACCCTAACCCTAACCCTAACCCTAACCCTAACCCTAACCCTAACCCTAACCCTAACCCTAACCCTAACCCTAACCCTAACCCTAACCCTAACCCTAACCCTAACCCTAACCCTAACCCTAACCCTAACCCTAACCCTAACCCTAACCCTAACCCTAACCCTAACCCTAACCCTAACCCTAACCCTAACCCTAACCCTAACCCTAACCCTAACCCTAACCCTAACCCTAACCCTAACCCTAACCCTAACCCTAACCCTAACCCTAACCCTAACCCTAACCCTAACCCTAACCCTAACCCTAACCCTAACCCTAACCCTAACCCTAACCCTAACCCTAACCCTAACCCTAACCCTAACCCTAACCCTAACCCTAACCCTAACCCTAACCCTAACCCTAACCCTAACCCTAACCCTAACCCTAACCCTAACCCTAACCCTAACCCTAACCCTAACCCTAACCCTAACCCTAACCCTAACCCTAACCCTAACCCTAACCCTAACCCTAACCCTAACCCTAACCCTAACCCTAACCCTAACCCTAACCCTAACCCTAACCCTAACCCTAACCCTAACCCTAACCCTAACCCTAACCCTAACCCTAACCCTAACCCTAACCCTAACCCTAACCCTAACCCTAACCCTAACCCTAACCCTAACCCTAACCCTAACCCTAACCCTAACCCTAACCCTAACCCTAACCCTAACCCTAACCCTAACCCTAACCCTAACCCTAACCCTAACCCTAACCCTAACCCTAACCCTAACCCTAACCCTAACCCTAACCCTAACCCTAACCCTAACCCTAACCCTAACCCTAACCCTAACCCTAACCCTAACCCTAACCCTAACCCTAACCCTAACCCTAACCCTAACCCTAACCCTAACCCTAACCCTAACCCTAACCCTAACCCTAACCCTAACCCTAACCCTAACCCTAACCCTAACCCTAACCCTAACCCTAACCCTAACCCTAACCCTAACCCTAACCCTAACCCTAACCCTAACCCTAACCCTAACCCTAACCCTAACCCTAACCCTAACCCTAACCCTAACCCTAACCCTAACCCTAACCCTAACCCTAACCCTAACCCTAACCCTAACCCTAACCCTAACCCTAACCCTAACCCTAACCCTAACCCTAACCCTAACCCTAACCCTAACCCTAACCCTAACCCTAACCCTAACCCTAACCCTAACCCTAACCCTAACCCTAACCCTAACCCTAACCCTAACCCTAACCCTAACCCTAACCCTAACCCTAACCCTAACCCTAACCCTAACCCTAACCCTAACCCTAACCCTAACCCTAACCCTAACCCTAACCCTAACCCTAACCCTAACCCTAACCCTAACCCTAACCCTAACCCTAACCCTAACCCTAACCCTAACCCTAACCCTAACCCTAACCCTAACCCTAACCCTAACCCTAACCCTAACCCTAACCCTAACCCTAACCCTAACCCTAACCCTAACCCTAACCCTAACCCTAACCCTAACCCTAACCCTAACCCTAACCCTAACCCTAACCCTAACCCTAACCCTAACCCTAACCCTAACCCTAACCCTAACCCTAACCCTAACCCTAACCCTAACCCTAACCCTAACCCTAACCCTAACCCTAACCCTAACCCTAACCCTAACCCTAACCCTAACCCTAACCCTAACCCTAACCCTAACCCTAACCCTAACCCTAACCCTAACCCTAACCCTAACCCTAACCCTAACCCTAACCCTAACCCTAACCCTAACCCTAACCCTAACCCTAACCCTAACCCTAACCCTAACCCTAACCCTAACCCTAACCCTAACCCTAACCCTAACCCTAACCCTAACCCTAACCCTAACCCTAACCCTAACCCTAACCCTAACCTAACCC